>CACRXK020011590.1:0-16133 GCA_902702795.2 Paramuricea clavata | reverse complement strand
TCAAATAAGAACTCGTCACTATGTTGTAGCCACAAATGATTTGCTGTTAGCAACTGCATGTTCTTCGTTAAATTAAACATTAATGGCCAACACGTTCCCTTGAAAAGATAATTATTTTGCATTAGAGAATATTATGAAGAGTGCACTGGTACGTTTTATGTGTCCACGAGGCCAATGAGGATGTATCATACAACTTATAGAACAAACCCAATCTAATCTTTTGTTGGTGATTATTTCACGGTCATACGTACTATTAATCTTAATTAATCATTCAAACTATCCATACTGTAAAACAGTTTCCACTAGCTGCCAAAAGATTCTAGGTCTTGACAACCTGCTGATTAAAAAAGACTCGAAGTTTTGACAACATAAATTTCCACTATTCACAGTATACTATTAAGCTTAACAATCATTTAAATGTTTAATTATACTATCCATACTGTTAAACAGTTTCCACTGCCTGCCGAAAGACTCTAGATCTTGACAACCTGCTGACTAAAGACTCAGAGTCTTGACAAGATAAATTTCCACTATTCGCAGTATACTATTAAGCTTAATTAATGTATCATTTAATTAAATGTTCAATTATACTATCCATACTGTAAAACAGTTTCTACTGGCTGCCGAAAGACTCTAGATCTTGACAACCTGCTGACTAAAGACTTGATGTCTTGACAACATAAGTTTCCACTATTCACAGTATATTATTAAGCTTAATTAATTAATTTATCATTTAAATGTTTAATTATGCTATCCATACTGTGAAACAGTTTCCACTGGCTGCCAAAAGATTCTAGGTCTTGGCAACCTGCTGACTAAAGACTCAAAGTCTTGACAACATAAGTTTCCACTATTCACAGCATACTATTAAGCTTAATTTATCAATTAATTAAATGTTTAATTATACCATCCATACTGTAAAACAGTTTCCACTGGCTGCGAAAGACTCTAGATCTTGACAACCTGCTGACTAAAGACTCAGAGTCTTGACAACATAAATTTCCACTATTCACAGTGTACTATTAAGCTTATTTAATTAATCATTTAAATGTTTAATTATACTATCCATACTGTAAAACAGTTTCCACTGGCTGCCGAAAGACTCTAGGTCTTGACAACCTGCTGACTAAAGACTCGAAGTCTTGACAACATAAGATTCCACTATTCACAGCATACTATTAAGCTTAATTTATCATTTAATTAAATGTTTATACTATCCATACTGTAAAACAGTTTCCACTGGCTGCCGAAAGACTCTAGATCTTGACAACCTGCTGACTAAAGACTCAAAGTCTTGACAACATAAGTTTCCACTATTCACAGTATAATATTAAGCTTAATTAATCATTTAAATTTTAATTATACTACATGTACCCATACTGTAAAACAGTTTCTACTGACTGCTGAAAGACTTTAGGTCTTGGCAACCTGCTGACTAAAGACTCGCAGTCTTGACAACATAAGTTTCCACTATTCACACAGGTGATGTGTCAGAATAAATACTTGAGAGTTGGGTAGAAAGCCTGACTAAATTCCTCACAGGCATCAACCCAGGATGCAGGTTACCCGTAAAGGAGCAACTAGCTCTATGGGTTAAACCGGTCATGTGACAAAGATTGTAAAATAAAATAAAAAAATAACCCTTGTGACATCATTATGCATAAGGTCTATTGGCCACCTGGCACCCTGGTCATTTCTAGGGCTGCACTAGATATAATTTTTTGCTGTCCAGCCAGATTTCAGCTATGTTGGATAGTTGAAAGATACCGGCCAAATACTGGATATTGTTGGATATAAAGTTTAGACTTTCATTTAAGATAAATAATTATTCTAATTGGTTATAAAGTGATGGTGTTTATATTACTTGAGATACTTGAAATCATAGGAAAGAACTTCATTCTAAACATGGGTATTGCCAAAGCCTTGCTCACAAAGTTCAAAGGTTGCATATAAACACACAACATGACTCCTAAACATTCACTAATAATGCCATATTTAGGGCTGCATAGTACTTTATATCATATTGGGATATTTCTTCAGGGGTACAATATTATTTCCTCCGGGGTCATCGTTTGAGCTTGGAATTCCTCAGAGGTATAACTATGGGCCTGTTTATATGGAAGCCGGGCTGGCCCGCTAAGTGAGACAGAGCCCGATAAGCAAGATCTCGCTGTGTAGTTATTTTTATAGTAAAAATTATTGTGCGTTTATATGGACAAGCTGGCTGGCCCGGTTGCCGAGATCTCGCTTGAAAGAGGCGAGATCTCGCTTACCGGGATGGAAATTTCTCCATATAAACACTCGCAAGCGGGCTTGCCCGGTTCCCGGGATGAAAGTTCAAAGATACCGCCGCAAGCTATTTTTAACAACTGTCAAAACAATACAATGTAACAAAATTGTCCCAGCAAGCGGGATGAAATTTTATCATATAAACACAAGAGAAATTCATGCCCGGCTTCCATATAAACAGGCCCTATGAGAAACATATACCCTGAATGTATTCAGGATATTCAGCAACATGTTTATTTAGGGTTGTCTGGATAATATTAAAATGAAAATATAGGCTATATATTAGCTATTTTATACTACAATGATATGGAAATAATAAAGATATAAACACAAAGTAAGGATTGTTTTCCTTTCATACAAAGCCATAGAACTTTCTTTGGCGATTATATCATCAATATAATACATCAATATACAAACATACCTTCGACTTGTAGCCTGTACTAGTGACTGTCTAACTAGTGTAGTAAATATATTCTAGTTTGTTGTCGTTTCATATCATGATTTCGACAGTTCGACTTGCTTGAACCACATATTATGACAGTATTTATTGCTTGGAATTATAATCTGTAAATACAAAGCAATATCGCAGAGTTTTTATGTATTTTAATAACAATATATTGTCGAGCAAAATACAAGGCCGCCAACGGCACGGCGATTAAAAATCTACATGAATATAACTATTATGGCACATATTTACACACGAAACTTCAAAATATTGACATAGTTGAACACTTACATTTAAAATTATTGTGTGCATCTTCAAAAATTGGAGTATTTGATCTTATTTTCTTCAATATTTTAAGAAAACTTGGCCATATCACTGAATATCAGTCGTTATAAAATTTCCAAACGACGCGCTCGAAAATCGTGCCCGCTAAGCCTTGTGGGAGCCCCATATGAATTTAAATTTAATTAATGAATTTACATACTAGCTTGGTATCTACATTACCAGCTATTTACATAGTATTTGATTTACATACTATGTAAATATTTTAGTGCTTAATTGCAAACCTTTCAATAGTTTTACAAACTATTTACATGGTACATTTACAAACTATTTACAGTTAATTTACACACTAGCTGGGAAATGTGCATTACCAACTATTTACATAGTATTTGATTTACATAGTATGTAAATAATTTAGTGGCTGCAAACTCTTCAATAGTTTTACAAACTATTTACATTGTACCATAGTATGTAAATATTTACATAGTATGTCAATAGATTGTAACATCACTTTACATAGTATGTCAATTAAATCTTACACACTATTTACATAGTATGTAATGGAGTTGATTTTTCCAGTGATACGACCGTAATATTTTTGCTTGTTTTCTGGAGTTTTGCTTGGTTTTGTCTTGCAAACCTTTGTAAAGTCTTGGTTTTTATCTTCTTGTATTTGCCAGTATTAAAGTAGGTTCCTAATTTGTTCTAAAATTCGAAAATAATTTTATTTTTGGTCACAAAACTTCGTTAAAAACCCAGTTTTGTGCACAAATTTTGTAAACTTTTGTAGCTTTAGTTAGATAAATAATTTAAACATAGGTAGAATTTTTTAAATTGAAATAGGGAATTAATTAATACAGTATATAAATAATAATACAGTACATAAATAATACAATTAAATTTTATATTAGGTAGTAATAATAGGACATAAATTATATATATCTGGCAAAATGGGAGATGAACCTAGCACCTCACAGAATGCAGACAATTCTCAAGTAGAAACCCAACCGTGGACTAGGGATCTCAAGTTACTTCCTCCATTCACCTACAATAAACTTCAAAAACACTTGGGCCTGGATTCTCAACAAAATTCAACTGGTACTAAGAAAGATGAAAAGTTAGGCTATCGTCTGTTTAAAGAAGGATATGTTAGCAATGTTCAAGCAAAGCCTAATATTCCAAACAGTGCGAGCAGAAAGTCATTTATACTAAAAGCTGCAGTGCATGCATCAATGAAGAAGCTTAGTTATATTGTTTATGTACACTTGGATCAAGTAAACGGTGATGTTGTTTATGGTCGTTGTTCATGTAAGGCGGGCAAGGGAGGCCAATGTAAACATGTTGCTGCTATGCTATATCAAATTATTGATTATGTACAATTAGAAGTGTCAGAAGTGCCTGATGTTTTGACATGTACCCAGGTATTACAACAATGGAATGTACCCTCCAGGCAATGATCTAATTCTAACGACACTATCGTTTTTGAAGACATAGCATTTAAAAAGTCATCCTATGCAAAAGATTCAAACTTAATGCGGAAATGTAGCAATGAAAGGGATGTTGACTTCAACCCAACACCTCCAAATGGTGCAGTATCCCAGAATGACATTCACAAATTGGTTGATAGTTTAAAATGCAAAGGAAAGGCTGAATATTTAAGTAACATTTTACAGTCAAATAATTTCCAACCAGTTCTGTTTGAAGAAATGCACAGCAAGCTTCCCTCAAAAAAATGTCGCACCGAACAAGCTCCATGCAACCTAAATGACTATCATGTCAGAGATCAAACATTGGAAAATTTAAAACATAAGAAAATTAATTTATCAAATGTTCCTGCTGAATTAGCGGCACAAGCTGCTAGTTTGGAAGTAACTCATGACCAGTTTCTAGAAATTGAGCGAAACACACGGGGACAGGCCTCTTCTGATAGATGGTACAACGAGCGAAAACATCGTATCACAGCATCAAATTTTGGTTTGGTTATCAAAAGGAGAAAATCAATTTATCCCAAATCAATAATTAAAACACTTACAAACAGTACGAAGTCAGCATCATGTCCTATGCCGTGTAGATGGGGGAAACAAAACGAAACTGAGGCACTGAAGCAGTATGTTTCAAACAAACAAAACAGTGTAAATGTCTGTTCACTGTGCGGTTTTGTTGTTGACAAAACATCGCCTTGGTTAGGGGCCAGCCCAGATTTTCTTATTCATGATTCAAGTGAAGTTGGAGAACCCAGCTCAGCTCTAGGACTTGGAGAAATCAAATGTCCATACTCCAAGCGAGAGAACACAATAGACGAGGCTTGTGACGACAATAATTTTTTCCTCTCTAAAGTTGACGGTAAAGTACTGTTAAAACGAAATCACAGTTACTACTATCAAGTGCAAGGATGTTTAGCCACACTTGAGCTCAAGTGGTCAGATTTTGTTGTTTTTACAAAAAAGAACTTGCACATTGAAAGAATTTACTTTGACAAGGAACTTTGGGAGAAAACCATGTTACCACAGTTATCAGAGTTTTACTTCGAGTATCTGTTTCAAAAATAAATGTGTTAACTTAGTAAACATGCCGAATTATAGTTGTGTGTTAATAGTGTACATCTGTACATGTATTTTCTAATAGAAGACAAATAATGTGCATACTGAAACAGTAATGTCACAACTTATGAAGCCCTGTTTAAAAGGCTTGATATTACTTTTCATGTGCTAAGGGGCAGACCATTTGAAAATTGATGCGGGGGGGGGGGGGTAACTTTTTCAACTTGTACGAATATTTTTTAAAAAATTTTTGCTTCTGTCGATAATTTTTAAAAATATAATCCCTTGCACGAATATTTTTTTATTTTTGCTTCTCCCCATCACTTTTCTAATGGTTCTGCCCTAACAAAGCCCTATCAAACTAATAACAAGGTGTGTTTAATTCTGTTCAACAATTAATGGAGGTAAAAACAATGTCAAATAAGTGCAAATTGCCCAAATTTTATCCAGGTCTTTTGCAAGTGTTATTGGAACAACTTGGTGTAAAATTCTGTAGTTTTTAATTCGTGCAATAGCCCTCTCAACATGAATCCTAACTGATGCTATTTTCCTTGTCGTTAACTCCTCTTCTAGGGACAACTGATCTTTTCCATCCAAGAAAGGTGGAATGTTAAGAGTGACTCCAGATGGGAGATCACTCTCAATATCAAAGCCTCGATCTGCCATGACTTGATCCCCAGGTTCAAGTAGATCTAGTATCCCACAATCTTTAGTTATCTTTTTGTCACTGGTTCGACCAGCATACAAAAAGGAAACAAAGCTAGGATACCCACTAGTGGAGATTCCAATCAACCCTTTCGCTGTGTTATGGTTTTTATACGAAGAAAATGTAGCTGTCTGGTCCCTGCACGAAGATGGACGCTCAATAAATAGCTCTGTGCAATCTACAACTACTCTGGTTGTGGGATAATTTTTTTTGAAACATCCCGGCATATTTGTGTCAACAAACTCTCGGCTTGGCCAAATTGGTAGAGCAAGTAATCTTTGATGTAAAAATACAACCCATGTTATCCAAATTCGTGACACGTATGAAGTGGACAAAGCAAATCTGTGTGCCACATCCTCCAACAACAACCCACAACGCATTCGGCTTAGCACCATAAACAATTCTTGTTGAGGAGATAATAATCTAGGCTTGCCGCGCTTTGTTTGGCTTGCAGAATTTAGAGAGGTATTAGAGCCACAGGATATCAAATTTTAACATGCAGGTGAAAGATAATCAAAGAATGCGCTAAAAGTCGTATAGTCCGGAAATCCAGTGTAAAATTTGAAATCATGGTCACTCCCAATGAATCTTTCTAGACGGAAGGAACATTTATCAGCGGCATCAATTGTTTTCTGCAGTGCATCACACTTTGTTTTAAGAGTGTCAATTTCTTCTTTCATTTCCGACTCACGTGAAATAATAGGTAAAATAGTGGTGGCATCTACTTCACTCACATCTACATCTCTATTGTTACAGGTAGGTATATTTTCGTTTTCGGGATACTCCTCTTCACATACAGTCGGCAAAATTTCTGGTCTAAACAGCTGCCTTCGAACTTTGACATTTTGACAAATAGTTAACTCTGTTGGTATATTACCCAAATATGTTTTTTTTCCACCAGGGAAGTGAGTTGAACATACTCTTGCATTTTGACGAATGTTCATTAGCCCTTTTGTTTTCAGTAATTTCACCCATTTTTTTGTAAAGCCTTGTCCTTTGGGAGTTTGTGGAATGAAAGTTCGGGATTCTTTATATTATTATTGGTGCATTGTGGTACACAGCAGTCGATTCCTCCACGCTTTACTTTGCATGTGGTTTCTATTTGAGTATTGTCTGCATTCTGTGAGGTGCTAGGTTCATCTCCCATTTTGCCAGATATATATAATTTATGTCCTATTATTATGACTGTATATTTTACTGCTTAATATAAAATTTAATTGTATTATTTATGTACTGTATTATTATTTATATACTGTATTAATTAATTCCCTATTTCAATTTAAAAAATTCTACCTATGTTTAAATTATTTATCTAACTAAAGCTACAAAAGTTTACAAAATTTGTGCACAAAACTGGGTTTTTAACGAAGTTTTGTGACCAAAAATAAAATTATTTTCGAATTTTAGAACAAATTAGGAACCTACTTTAATACTGGCAGATACAAGAAGATAAAAACCAAGACTTTACAAAGGTTTGCAAGACAAAACCAAGCAAAACTCCAGAAAACAAGCAAAAATATTACGGTCGTAGACTAAAACTGCAACATTGGCTACAAATGTTTGTAATTTTCGCGCCAAAATAAGCAAAGCCAAACAGCTAAGCAAGCCTAGATATGTATAAAATGAAAGGCGAAAATTTGAAAGCGCATGCCGTATTTAAGGAACAAAAAATGTACGAGAAAATGGGTAAGCCAGTCTAAAATTATTCATACCGAAAGACAGAATATAGGGGAATGTTGACATATAAAAATAATCTTTTGATCGCTACATAATACCATAGCTCACCGACTGCAAGTGAAAGGAACCCAAATTCGAAGGCCATTTTCGTCGAATAAACTGATCGCCCTTGGTGATTAAAAAGCCGTTTTTCTCGCTAAAACGACAACCGATCCCTTCATCATTCCGTCTACACATAGCAAGGAGTTATGATTTTCTCAAGACACGGTTTTTATTCTTTAAGGTAGATAAAAAAGGCTAAAAATCGACAAGATTTCCTTCGGGAAAACATCGCTCCCGAACACTTCGCCATGACAACTCAAATTGACTTTGATAATCAACTACCGGGATGCTTTGCGCGCATGCTGCTAAAAGGGGAAACGTCTATTGCTGAGCTAGCAAAATCGGTCGGTCAATTGTCGATTACAGTATCTTAATATATCGATATTAAGCTTAATATTTCGTTCTGATGATTCTAGGCTTAGGAAACAAATAAACGAAGTTAACTCAATTTTGAGTAAATTATGTGGTCAACACCATTGGAAATTTATTGACCACTTAAACATAACCCAAAAGCACATGAACCGAAGTGGTCTACATTTGAATACGGACGGTAATTCTCAACTAGCTCGTAATTTTTTAAATGTTATAAATCTTAATAATTGAAATACTGCCGAATGGGAATCCCACAGTTCTGTGCCGCCAAATGATAATACTGAGTTAATTGGGAATAGACCTTAAATATTGACCATAACGTATTCGGACGCGGTTTGGTGATGGCCTCGTTAAATATTAATAGCCTCTTGGCCCATATTGACGAACTTAGAGTTTATATGAATACCAGTAAAATTGACGTACTCCCAATTAACGAAACTAAATTAGATTCAACGATTGAGAATAGCGAAATTTATCTCCCGGGTTTTTGAAATAATTAGAAAAGATCGAACAGTTAACGGCCGAAACGGTGGGGGAGTGTGTATTTTTTTGCGTTCTAATATTAATTATATAATGAGACATGACTTGAGTTCTGACAACTTAGAATGTCTGATAATTGAAATTACCAAACCACGCTCGAAATCGTTATTACTTGGTACATGGTATAGACCGCCAAATTCTCCAACTAGTCATCTTAATGATTTTGAAAATATTATTGGTAAAATAGACTCAGAAAATCAGGAATTATGTATACTAGGTGACATTAATATAGATCTCACGCAAGAGCCGATCTCAGCCAATGCTCCAAAATTGAATTGTATACTAGATGTTTACGGCATGGATCACTGATTAATAACCGAACCCACAAGAATTACTAACAACTGTGATAGTTTGATTGATTTATGTCTAACAAATATACCATCAAAAATAATAAAATCCGGTGTTAACCACATGTCAATTAGTGATCATGCACTAGTATTTATGACATATTAAGCCTGATTTCCACTAGGCGAAATTTTCCGCGCGCAGCGGTAATTTTCTTTGTCTTTTCTAATTAGTTCCACCCGAGAAATCACAAGACAAAGAAAAATTCCGCTCCGCGCGCACAATTCCGCCTAGTGGAAATCAGGCTTAAAACGTACCCACTTTGAGCGCACTGGTTCGCGACTAATCAAAACTCGATATTTAAAGAATTTCAATAAAGAACATTTTCTGAGAGACTTAGAACAAAAGCCGTGGTGCGATGTAATTAGTACAAATAGTGATCCTAATGATATGTGGGCGAAATGGAAAAGTTTATTAATGACATGCATTGATAGTCACGCACCACTTCGCTCCAAAATGGCTGGCAAGAAAAAATCACCGTGGATATCTAGTCAATTGTTGCGACATATGCACTGAAGAGATTATCTAAAACAAAAAGCAGCATTGGCCAACGATCAAGCTCTATGGGAAGAGTACAAGCTTGGACGAAATCATACTAATAACGAAATTTAAAAAGCGTAGCAAAAGTATATTACAACCAGCGCGTTTATATATAGGGCGGTGAAACGGCTATAGGCGCGCCGATCGATGTGTGATGCAATGAACTGGTAACGAGTTTGTTGTGGTTACTATGGCGACGTTTTCTTATGGCAAGGATAAATATGGCGGGAAAACTGAGCTGGAAGTTTTGACTGTTTTGTAGTCGAGTTTTGATGAAGAAATAGATATTGGGGGTAAAATTCCGATGTTATACGATAATTTAGTAGATTCTGCTATTGTATTTTCAGGTAATGCTACCAATATTTTAGAGTTTTTGCTCAAAACGCTTGCGAAAGCTTACGAACGGTTGTTTTCGCAAGAAGCATGACGTGAAAGGTTTTTAAAACTCTTCGTATGTACACGTATCGTTCACGTTCGATAGAATACAATTCATAATTAATTTTAGCCACTAGTTGATCTTTTCAGTTGAAAATCAAGAAATGCTCAACTTGAATTTGTATTTTTTTAACGAATCCTTACGAGAAGTTGTCTTGGCCAGCCGGTCAAAAAAAATCAAAGTTGGGACGAAACTTCGACTGCAAAAACTGCAAAATAGAGCGGCAAGAATTATTCTGAATGTAAGCAATGACGTAGAATATACGATTGCGTTACGTACTTTGGGCTGTGAGACACTCCAAACTGAAAGGAAGAAAACTAAAGCAAGAATGATGTATAAGTTATTAAACAAAATGGGCCCAAAATCACTCACAAATCTATTTTCGTTTAAGAGTGAGAAAACTAATTACCACCTTCGGGATGTCTCAAGTGGTCTTTATTTACCAAAACCACGTACAAATAGCATGAAAAATAGTTTTATGTACGACGGAGCAAACATTTGGAATTCTATACCAAAACAAATTAGGGAACGCAAGTCACTTTCTTCCTTTCGAAATAAAATCGCTGCTCACACTGGTGCTTGGTAACCTTTGTAAATATAACTTACCTGTAAATAGCTCAAAACATTTGTTATATCTTTTAAATTTATATATTACTGTAATAGCTTAGCTTATCCTTATCATATTCTGCATGTAAAATAATTTTCTGGCACACGCCCCCCGTGGAAATCAGCTACGGTTGACGGGGTCAGCGTGGATAAATAAAGTTCTACTACTACTACTACTACTACTACAAACGTCCGAGCGAGTCGTATTTTGATTCAAAGGCCAAGAAGTAAAATATGTTTACGGCTCAGAATTACTTCAATTGAATGCCTTAAAAGTCGTACAAAATTATTAACACAATAACAAAAAATCATGACATGGCCAAAATACAATTGTTGTTTATTTTTTTTGCAGCGAAATAATGGTCTAACGAGGCAAAATTTAACACACAAAAATACCTCACTTTCCAACGCTGTATATTCAATTGCTCAACTCCGAGTCTTATGAAAACTTTTGGAGATAAGCACATAATTATAATCTTTACCATCAACTGAATTTCGAAGTTTGGACGACTTGATAACATGCCCAAATGCTGTTTTGAAAATTTCCCTTCATTGAAGTCATCAAATGCCCGACACATTATCCTATCAAAATTCAACTATACAGGCCAAACAAGCATTCGTACGATACACTTGTTACTACTTCGTCGTTACAGTTTAAAAACATCCTCAAGAATTTTGTAGTTAATGAAAAAACAGCGAAAATACAACAGCAGGAAAAGCACGCTCCTTGTCAACTTTTGCCGAAAAGCACGCTCGTGCCAGTCCTTTTCCGCATCACACATCGATCAGCGCGACATCAGCGCGTTGCACCGCCCACTATATAAGCGCCCTGATTACAACGAACTTGGAGAACGCTAAAACAAACCCACGGAAAACATGAAATTTAATTAACGAATTAAGTTCACGACATAATTGCAATAAATCAAGCAATATTACCGAAATTAAAATAGGGGAAGAAATAATAAACACTCCTGTAAATATAGCTGAAGCCTTTAACCAGTGGCGTAACTAGAGCGTTAATTGGGGGGGGGGGTATATTCATAAATTCGTGTTCTGCCCGACTAATTTCTTTTGAAATGAACTCAAAAATAAAGAATTTCAAAAGAAATTCGTCGGGCAGAATACGAATATATGAATATACCCCCCCCCCCCCCCCTCAATTAACGCTCTAGTTACGCCTCTGCCTTTAACAATCACTTTTCAAGTGTTTGTGAGAATTTAGCCTCAGAGATACCTAACTCTGCAGCCGAACCTGAAGATTATTTAGAACCAGCTGAGCACAGTTTTTCTACAAGGCCGCGTACAGTCGATATGGTTTATATGCTTTTAAGTAGAATTAATGAACGAAAAGCCCCTGGTCTAGATAACATCCCCAATAAGCTTATAAAGATAGCGGCTGAAATAATCTCACCATCACTAACTGAAATATTTGCCAGATCAATTAGCACTGGCATATTCCCATCTGAGTGGAAAACGGCCAGAGTATCACCAATATTTAAGAGAGGCAAAAAGAACGATCCGAACAGCTATCGACCGATATCAGTTATTCCAGCAGTCGCTAAAATTTTCGAAAAACTAATTTTCGAAACAACTCTATAATTATTTCAATATCAACCGCTTGTTGACGCATTGCCAATCGGGATTTAGGTCACTACATAGTACACTTAATGCTCTCCTTGAAGCCACTAGTAACTGGTCAGTCAATATAGCCGACAGCGGTCTTCTCAATGGAGTAATATTTATCGACCTCATAAAGGCATTCGATAGTATTGACCATGATATATTACTGCGGAAGCTTCAGATTTACGGTGTAGATCAGTCAAGTCTCAAATGGTATCAATCTTATCTATCTGGTCGATCTCAGAAATGCAATGTAAATGTTTGCTTGTCATATTCTGTACCAGTTGCTTATGGTGTACCGCAGGGCAGTAACTTAGGGCCATTACTTTTCCTCGTTTATATTAATGACCTTCCTAATTGTCTCAGTGCAGCATCGCGGAGAATGTTCGCCGACGCCGGATACGAATATTAGTTATGCGGCTAATACATTGTCCGAACTTGAAAATGTAATCAATTCAGAATTAAAAAATCTGAAATATTGGTTAGAAGCGAACAAACTAAGTCTCAATATTGCCAAGACAGAATTTATGATAATCGGTCGCGTCAAAGTATGCATGCTCATTCCAACGAAAATATCAATATTGACTTAGACGGCAATATAATTAAACAAGTTGACAAAGCTAAATCTCTAGGTCTAATTATTGACAAAAACCTTTGGTCCAATCATATTGATATGAAATGTAAAAAAATTTCTTCCACTATAGGTGCTCTTAAACGAATACGACATTTCATATCAATCCGAACTGCAATCGAGATATATAATGCCATAATCCAACCTCACTTTGATTACTGTAGCCCAGTTTGGGACGAATTTAATGCTACATTACGTGAAAAAATGCAAAAATTACAAAATAGGGCTGCCAGAGTGATTACGAAGTCCAGTTACGATGCCAGTTCTAGCATTCTCTTAGAGAAGCTGCATTGGGACAATCTGTCATTACGGAGGAAAAAGCACAAGTCTATATTGATGTACAAAACAATCAATAAGCTAACGCCAGAGTATTTGCAAAATTTGTTTTCATTTCGCAGCACAAACTATAAATTAAGAAATGCTGAATTATGGAATACGCTCCCCCATTCTGCACGTACAGCTAATTCATTAAGGCATTTCAAAAATGAAATCAATCGATTTTTGTCGCCACCATAATGGGATTCCCACACGGCAATCTTGGAAACCAGTGTGTTTTTATATATAATATTTAGTGTTATAAGTAGTGTAATAGATGTATGTAAGTTTTTTTGTAAATAGTTCCTATTCACTGGAGATTTTACCGTGTTTAAATAAATAAATGTTCAATGTTCAATCCAGGTAGCGAACAGTTTAGCGACATTTCACGTGGAAGACAATGTTCTTTTATGAGTTTTTCAGCGTTATTATTTGCGCAGACTTCGCCAATCGAACAGTGGATCGCATCTAACGTAGATCAGATTCTTGCTGAGGAAGATCGACTTTATCTCGATGCTTTTGAAAGTAGATCCATCCCTGACACAGAGACGTTGTCTCTGGACTACCTGCCCCGTGACATTCGATGGTCTCTTGACGCAAACATTATGCAAATTTATACTAGGCATACAAACGATTCGCTTATATCTGCCTGCTTATCTTATCTCTGCCTGCCTGGGCGGATGTTTAGTCAGGGTGACTAATTCAGATCTACCGGTGGTAGATCAAAACTCGCGAAACAACACACCTTTATGATTAGTAGATTACAAAGAGTTTTATCAAGGGAGAACTAATAGTGCGTTCGATAAGGACGAAAATCACAGCTTGTACTATACTTTATAACGTTCAGCTTTGATGAATGCTTTTTCAAGCAATGATTATGCATTTATAATGTTAGAAGGCTATATTATGGCTTTAATAAAATATACCCGTACAGATTGTATTTATCTGTTCGATTCTCATTCACGAAATGTTTGTGGTATGCCTGATCCAAATGGCGCTGCTGTTGTTATGAAATTCGCCAATATTTTTATGCTAGAACAACATTTGCATTCCCTCTCATATGAGTTAAATAGTCAATTTTTTGAGGTTGTACCCGTTGATTTCTACATACACAGCTTCGAGCCTAATGTTACTGATGCACCTAGTGCAAAAAAAAGCGAAATGAAACTGAAAGTCAAAGACAAAACAGGCTTCAAAAAGCCAGAGACTATAAGAAAATAATGATTTCAACTGAAACTGACAGGGAAATCAGATTACAGAAAAATAATGCACTTCAAAAAAGAAAAAGGTCAGATCAATCTCCTTCTGAGAGAAAAGTAAGGCTTGATAAAGTCAGAGAAGATATGAAAACAAAGCGGCAAAAAAATCGATCTGTACCTGTACTTTCTTAGGAAGACTATTTGGAAGAATTTGATTCTGTCAAATATGGTAAACTACATAAACAAAGTTGGGCAAAGTCATTTATGTTAAAATTCGATAATTCAATTAACTTTTCAGTTTTTCAGTGTACTGTTTGTCATGAGGCATGGCCAATGAAATTAAAATCTATATCACCAGACACTTACATATACTCACGATGTGACAGGGACAAAAAAATCCCGAAAACGTTTTCAAAAAAAAATTCTATGATCCCTTCTCCAATTCCTCCTGAGTTGCAAGGTTTGACTCAGGTAGAAGAGATATTATTTGCTCGTGCGCTACCTATAATGAGAGTTTATATTAAACCAGGTGGCCAACGAGGTTATTCTGGGCATTGCGTAAATCTGACCAACATGTTGATGAACTTGCATTTTCATTGCCACGATATCCAAAGATCTGTCTGTGATCATTGTTAAGATCAAGGGTAAAGAAAATACCTTGAAAGATGTCAATGTCAGAAAGCAAAAAGGTCTTGATTCCTTATTGTGGCTTAAGCAAAATAATCCTCATTATAAAAATGTAGAAATTGATACTCAGGCACTAAATGAGTTGCCTTGTTAATGGAACACCATCAACTCTTTTGACTGTGGAGACAAATGATGACGTTGTCACTCCTGAAACTATTGGAAATGATGTAGGTCCACCTACTGATAATTCATCTGAAGATACTGTATATAGCGATTCTACTGAAACAAGCAGTTTTTTAACCATTGGTGAACAACAAGAACTAGATGCTGTAAGAAATCAGCTCTCTGCTGAAGACCAATGTCTTGGCCCACAGTTGAAGATCAGCCATTAAATGGATACCAAATCCAATATCTTGCAACCATGGCATTTCCTACACTATTCCCTGATGGAAAGGGAGACCCAACAAATCAAGCACTACAAAGAAATGTTCCTCTTTCTGAGCGAATCAAGTGAGGTAAGACGACAAAATGTTATTAACAATCCCCATGTCGTAGATTGGTTTTTTACCCAAAGATTAGAAAGTTTTGTAAAACACTGGCTCTATGATACTCTTGGTGCAAAATGGTACTGGTTTCGATATGAATACCAAGGTAGAGGTAGTATCCATTGTCATGGTACTGCTAAACTAAATAATGACCCAGGTTTGTGTCAACTTACTCAGACTGCTTTGAAAGGTTTCTTAGCTCAAAAATTTAAAGATGAAAATGATTGTTCTGACACAACTGAACTAGACCAGGATATTGAAGCTGGTAAGAAAGCAGCTGACACAGTATGTCAGTATGTTGATTGGTTGTTATCAA
>CACRXK020011589.1:3795-16133 GCA_902702795.2 Paramuricea clavata | reverse complement strand
CTATATTTTCCGCATTTTACAACATTTTGCAACGAAACTTTGGAATATTACTAATTTTGTGATGCTCCTTCAAGCTGTGATGAAATTTTTGTCTAGACTTGTTTAGTTCAAAATTTAGTCTATTACGCAAATGGTCAAATTTGACCATTTGCGTAATAGACTAAATTTGGATCTAGACAAATATTTCATCACAGCTTGAAAGAGCATCACAAAATTAGTAATATTCCAAAGTTTCGTTGCGAAATGTTGTAAAATGCGAATAATATAGCCTTGCGAAGTTTGCAATTTTCAGTCATTTTAGATTACAAACGGGAAATTGACAGCCCGATACGCTTTGAGGCTGTCAATTTCGCGTTTGTAATCTAAAATGACTGAAAATTGCAAAATTCGCAAGGCTATATTATCCGCATTTTACAACATTTCGCAACGAAATTTTGGAATATTACTAATTTTGTGACGCTCTTTCAAGCTGTGATGAAATATTTGTCTAGATTTGTTGAGATCTAAATTTTGTCTATTACGCAAATGGTCAATTGGCGGGTTTTGGCGCGTCCCTGTGAAATTTAACAATTAAATGTTGAAAATATAAACATGTGCGTTGTTAATATACCTTGTTTTCTCACATGCGGGCGTGTAGGTAAGCGTTGATATGTGTATTTGAATGCATCTTAATGTTGTATCGATTGCTTGCAGATGTTCTCGCTTTTTGAGAGGCTTTATATAAGCATGTTTTGAGGACCCGTTTAAATTAAGAGCAGAACGAAATAGAAATTAACAATTTGTGCAGCATGTTTGCATGAGACCGTGTTGACTGTTGGAATTTATTTTACTTTCGCGTATCTCCAAAATACAATATGCGATCATTTATAATCTTATTATCGGGCGCGCTTTTCGCGAGATAACACTGACAGAAACAAATCCTCCATCTCTCATTTCGTCTCCACTTTAATCCGTCTAGTAATTTTCGAGAGAAGGCATTTCTTTAATGAATAATGTTGAAAATATATATAGCCTATACTTTATAGGCTATACTGCTATATATATATAGCCTATAGCCTATAGGCTATACTGCTATAGCCAGTTGTTTTAATTATTACAACGGGCGTTTCTCGTGATCGGACTTGAGCCGTTGAACGTTTAATAAGGAGTATAAATGTTTTCAATAGCAATATACAATATTATACTTTTCCTAAATAGGTTAAATCATTTTCATTGCCAATATTGCAATAATATACCGAAATTGAGAGATGTTATATACCTTCGGTTATACCTATTTAGGGTATTAAAATCCTTAGTGTTTTAATATTGTTGTCTTATAATACAGGGAATGGGTCACGTAATAAACGTCCACAAATGTCAAATTAAGTCAAGTTTAAGTTTACGTTGAATTTCCTTTGCTCGAAATCCTCTGTCTATTTATAAAGATTAAAGCCAGGCTTAGCCCTGCAGTACAACGGGCAAGTTTTCCTTTTAACAAGTTCCTTGACAAATTTACCTTCTCGTGTCTACGACAACGGTCAACAAGTTTTCCTTGAAACCGTTTCCCTTGGCCTTGATATGCAGGCACGAAATGTTGAATACTCTAAAAACGAGAATTTGGGGGATTTTAAAATCCCCACAAAAGTATTTTTGTTATTTTTCGAAATTTTTGGCGAGACTTTCAACGGATGTTGAAGGACCGCGGCGTATTTCTTTGTTCCCTTAGCACCAGACTGGAACTAATCTCTTCGACACACAATCTTGAGAATGCTGCGATACGTTGCGATTCGGTTGAATTGGAAAACCATGGAAAACCGCATTTAAACATTGAAGATAGTCGAGATGCGTAATAGAACCGCGTGAATGGATTTTGGTAGCATTGTGGTCAGTTCGTATTGCCGCTTTCAACACATTTGATTCCTCATTTCCCTGTTAATGACTCTTAGGATATTAATGTCTCCCAAGATGGACACTAATGACACGCTGATTCTTAATATTCAATTCTTATTCCAACGCCCAACATTATGATCGGAAATAATTCAATGATATAAGGCGATGTGACACGGAACGACTCATGCCTGTATATTTAGTTTTGCAGGCGTAGCCAAAAAAAATTTGCAGTTAAGGCCATGTTACACGGTGCAATTTTTCTTGCAACTTGCAATGCAATTCTACTCTTGAGAGATGTAAAATTGCCAAATACGAGTCTTCATTACACTCCGCTGATGATGTTTTCTCAACATATCGAAAATTCTTCACTGATTTCACTAATTAACATCTCTCAAGAGTAGAATTGCATTGCAAGTTGCAAGAAAAATTGCACCGTGTAACATGGCCTTAGGCCTGCGTGGTCCAACTTGATGGCATGCATCATTTGATCAATTTTCGTCTTGATTACGACTCTTCTTAAATCTGAAATTTTCTACTTTACTTAATTAAGTATGCCTATTAAGACCTTCTGCCAAGGATTGCAGTTAGCTTCAGGCACCATCTGACAGGCATGGTTCAACGACTATTCGTGACGCTAGTCTCTAGTGAAATTACTATAGAAACAACTTTAGAAAACCATGTAAATTCGGGCAAATGCTGGTAAAAAGAAAATTCAGGCAGATTTACCAGAATAAATGTTAAATTCAGTTTATTTCGTTACAACCCTCCATAAAAAATTTGGGCAAACTTTTAACTGCTCCCCACCCCCACCCGCTGGGCAAAGTTTTAACTGTCCCCCACCCACCCACTGGGCAAATTTTTAACTGCCCCACCCGCTGGGCAAAGTTTTAACTCCCCCACCCCGCTGGAAGCATCAGCCCCGTACACCTAAGGCAGCTTCATGCAGTTTGCATGTTACTGAACGCTTCTACATCATGCGACGGGGCGAACCTGCACTTTTGAAATGTGAAACGCGACGTTGGATAATTTACGAGTTCAATATTTGTAAATAAACAAGACGCCTGCTCAGGCGTTCGCTTCGGCTACGTGGTCAGGGACGTCGCTACTGGTGTGTGTGTGGGTGGCGTGTAACACACCCAATAATTCAAAACGTTGGTCAAAGTTAGTCAAAATGGAAAATATTTGGTTAAAATTGGTAAAAGTTGCAGGTCAAACTTAGCAAAAGTTTTTCAAAGTTTGAGAACAAAGTTGCTATGAAATCGTTCCCAATCAATTTATAATGTTTGGTTATATTTGAACGGAGAGAATGTTAAGCTTTGCTATTGTTAGTTACTTTGCTAATGTTAGTCGGGAAAAAATTTAAGCTTATGTTAGTCCGGAGTAATTTTGTTGAATGAGCTCCTTTCCACCTCCCGGCCCTCCACCCCACCCCTTTTTAGGAGTTAGTCAAAATTGTACAGGAAAAGTTGGTCAAAACAAGACGACCCCCCAATGTTGATGTTTTCGCGACGTCCCTTGTACATGGTAGCAACACCTAACATGCATGCATGAATTGCATTGTTGCCGAATTGGATCGTTACATTAAAATTTGGATCATTACATTAAATCTATGGGGCTTCATCTTCGGTTTTGTCCGGCAGGTTGTCGTGAAATGGTGCGTGCGCACACATCGAATCAACGTTACCGCAATATTTACATTCGGTTTCGTTTCACAATAACACAAAAAATACTTTGTGAAATTTTTTATATAGTCGATTTAACTTTCCGATACAAGTCCCATCTAATCTTAACCGAATATTTTCATCAACATTATTGTAGAAAGTCTTTAAATTAAGCCACTCTAAGACACAAAAGACATTACAGTCAGCCAGATTAGCTCGCCTACTTCGAATTAATAAGTTCTTTGTATACGTTTATATAATTGCGTGGTTAGTGTTTTTCACTAACCAAAACATACATCGCTTCCTGTTGGCTCGATGGACGATGAGCGAACACTCGAAATGACGAATTCAAATGAGACAAAGAACTTTTCAATGATAAAGATTTCTCAGATTCTGTAATACACTTAAGTTATTTCCGTATCGATCCCGCGCAGCTATTTATGGAATATTGCGCCACTTTAGAACTTCCTTCCGTCAACAGTATCTTTTTTCCTGTCACGCATTTGGTTTCGTTTATAGCCCATCCTTGTCGCCTTTTAATGAGACATTTCATTAACATTTCATCACCTCAAAGCGTACTGATGAGGTTCAAGGATTTGTCAACTGGACGTGTTAGAAATTGTAGAATACGGAGCACCGGAATGACAGAGATGCGGATTTATTTCTTGCCGGAGAGCTTATATAGTCGCATTATGTGCTATGTATATAAAATTTGGTCAAAAATTGATCATACTGTACTTTATTCAAACAAATTTTGGTAATGTAAACCAGCCTTAACGTCTTAACGATTAATAATGCACAGAAGGAAATTCCACGAATTCTTGCGTCAGACACTGTAAGCTTTGGCGATCCAATCAATACGTCTTGAGGTGATGAAACATCTGATTAACAGGCGACGAGGATGAACAAAAGCTTTAATACATTCATCTTAGCATATAGAGTGAGTACACATTTATGCCGGAAATCTTTTTATGTGTTTGATCAAGCTGTACTTTGTTTATTAAAGAAACTTTGATTGTGTAAACTAGCATTAAATTAGGGTTGTTACTGTCATCTATGTTTTGATCAGATTGTACTTAATTCAAAGAAATTGTTATAACATAAACAAGTCTTAAAATAGGGGATTACTTTGAAACTTTGATTGTGTAAACTAGTTTTAAAATAGGGTTACATTTCATTAGAATAGACTGTATTTTGTTCGAAGAAACTTTGATAGTCTGAACCAGCCTTGTATCAGCAATATCAGTGTTTGCATTTCGCTGTGAAATGTAACCATATAGTTAAGGTAATTCCGCAGTAATTGTTCCTGAAATGAGAATGTGCTGAAACTTCCCAGGCATGGAGTTTATGATATACTTAAAGTAAAATCACACAAAAAAGTCGGGGTCACCGAACTCGTTAAGAAGATATGGCAATCCCAATATACCATCTTTACCCCAATATGGCGCCATCTTGACGCTCATTACGAGTAACAGCAAAATCACGACAGCCCGATATTTATTGACGTTTTTAGCGCGGATTGTGCTTTAGTAAACCTATCTTGTAATTATTTTTGAAAAAATATTGTGTTTTGAGCAAAATGAAACTACCAACGTGTATAATTCTGATCCACAAGTGTCTTTTCCACATTTCTTTACACATCTTTCTTTGAGAACATGCATTGATAAAGGATTTTTTTTTCAAGATCCAGAAATGATTTTTCTTTTAATTTCGGATATGACATGTAAAATGCATTAAAGAGATAAATTATCTGTTAAAAAACGGGGGTCACCGATCTTTTTAGGGAATTGTGGCATTAAAACGTGAAATACAAGTAAATAAATATACTACAGACACAGGAACCCTAGCTACACTTTTGGATGCCTTTTTTGAAAACATTGATTTTAACGTAATTCTTTGCACGAATGTAACCAAAGATGTTTTGAAGTAACATAAAATTGTCATAAAATTATTGCTTTTTAAACGGTACGTATAATGGATGAATTATAAGTTATAAGATGTGCGCAGTAAAAGTGCGCAATGCAAAACTGCGCAATTACCTTAAGGCACCCTTTTTTAACAAAATAATTTGACCAAAGACAAAGTGTTGTGTAATACCCTATTTCAAAGCTGGTTTACATTGTCAAAATTTCTTTGAATAAAGCACAGTCTGATCACAGTGTGTGAAGTGTAACCCTATTTTAGGGCCTGTCTACATGACTATCAAAGTTTATTTGAACAAAGTACAGTTTCATAAATGAAAAGTCCGTATATAATAGTATTTTTGGTATAAATATGAACTTAAAGTTTTTGTTCATCCTCAGCGCCTGCTAATAAGATATTTATCATTTCAAAACATATTGATTAGATCATCGAGGTTTATCTGTCGTGACAATTCGTGGAATTTCCTTCTGGGCATGATCCTTGAAGGACCTACAGACCCGAATTTAATGGATGTGCATGAGTTTGAATCTCATGCACTGAGACATTCTGAAAGTATTTTTCGTTTCTCTCTGCGGTGTTAGAATAAATATGAAACTAGTTTTACATATCTCTGAGGATGGTTTTGAAAATTTGTGATATGTATTTTTGTCAAATGAATAAAGATTATTAAAAAGAACAGTAAACCAGTGTGAACGTGACGCATGCCACCAATTCAGTGATTCCGCACGAGACAATTTGCATGTCTCTTTTAATCAAAGTCTTAGACAATTTGTCTTTTTTAATCAGAGTCTTAAGCTTTGGACGATATTTCGACGTTATTGCACTGTGTACTTCGATAAAACTGCATCAACTTGTGTGCTTTGTTCAAGGAAACTTTGGTATAACGTATGTTTAACTTCACTTCAAAGCTTATTTTCGAGAATATTAAGGATTATTTATCGTGATCCGGTGTGGAATTTCCTTCAGTTCATAATCTTTCGTCACCTTAGCAAAGGAAGGTCACGTTAAGGGCATGCTCGTTTATTCTATCAAAGTTTCTTTGAACGAATTTAAGGGACCGGTCATAAAGTAATTACTAGAGGGGGGTGGAGGATAAATGAAATTTCAAGTACATATTTCCATACCCTCCCAAAAACCTGTGGAAAAATTTTCGTAACCCCCTTCAATGTAAATGAAAATTTTCATCCCCCCGCCTTTTATCATTAATTCTGTTTTAACATTTGTCTTGATTTATCTATATTTCGAAACTCTCCAGTTTGCGATAACTCTCCCACTTCTTGTAGTGGTAACCATATCCTCAACATTTTCCGCAGTCTCCGATTCGTCACCAGTCTTTTCAGATTCTGACATACTAACGATGGGCTGAGAGTAAGATCAAACAGAAAAATTTGTTTTTGGTTTATTTCAAATAGAAAAAAATTGCTTCCATTCAATGTAACACTTCCTCATCAGGTTCATCAAGTTCTAATGCCGGTGTGAGCTTGCTAGCATTGACAATTCCAGTGTATCAGATTTGTACTCCAAAAGTTCAACGGATACTAAATCCTACTTATCATCCGACATTGAGTCAGACTAAAACATCTTGGCACAAAACATTGAATATTCAACAATACTGGTTTATATAAAATGTAATTTTTTTCCGTACCTATAGTACTAAGATTTTGGTACCCCCCTAGAGGTTCTGTTGTTTTTTCGTACCCCCCTCAGAGGTTCTCTTTTTTCGTACCCCTCCCAAAAAATATCCTCCACACCCCCTAGTAAATACTTTATGACCGGTCCCTAAAACGTTTCTTTAAAATGTCTTGGTTTCAAAGCACGAATTTTAGGGCTGATTTACATGATTTGAGTTTTTTCTTTGCACAATGTACTGTTTGATCAAAGCTGGCAACATTTAGGACTGGTTTACACTATCAAAAAAGTATACACTAACTGTTAGATGAGAGTGTGTGAAGTTTAACTCTATTAATTTAAGGCTGGTTTACATGCAGTATCAAATAAATTTCTATAATTTAATTAAAGTAGATGGACACTAATGAAGCACATTGATATAACTGTACTCAGGGACACCGGAACTGGGGGTAGGAGGGGCAGCCGCCCCCGTTGCCCTTTACCAGGAGGTGCCCTTTCAATTTAAAGGATTGCCTTGGCGAAATAGCGAACTGACAGAAATGTTAGTGCCATTCTTTTACGAATTTGCTTCAGAAAACGCAAGAAATGCAGTCATCGAGCTTCAAGAATAGCACAATTGCCTGGCGGTATCATCCACACCCCTATCATCCAATAAATAGAAAACATGTTCAGGCGAAGTTCAACTCCCGATGTTTTCCACACATCTCTGAGTATATATCAATTCAAAAGTGCCCTTTCACGAAAATCTGCCCCGCTTGCCTTCACATCGTTCCGGCGTCCCTATGACTGTACTCTGAATTTTCTTAAAATAAATATTTATTTTGCACTGGTGAAGGTACCGGTTAATGGGTAGATGATTTGCCACATATTAACGTGGCGTTCTCCGGCCACAAAACAAAGAATTGATCCAAACCATGTCACTAGCATTACCATAATGTAAAAACCCACAAGGTTGATATACAAGAGTTGGTTAGAGCGCTGCACCGGAATCGCAGGGCCGCAGCTTTGATCCCTGCCAGAGGGCCTCTGGGCCTAGTTGCATTTTTCGAAACTGCTCCCAGTTAGGTCTTAAAATGTATATATACTCACTTGGATTACAAACCCTAACATTCTAATATTAATTCCACCAAGTGAAGTGCAAGAAACCAAATCATTGCGGTCTAATAAATGTATAAGATTCACGCTCGAAATTTCCATCTACAAAACCCTTCTGGCTTCTACAATAACTTGTTGTTAGATTCGTTACAATAACTTCGCTACAATTGAAATTAATAACTTGTTGTAGATTCGTTAGCTCAGTGGTTAGAGTCTTGAACACTCCTATAGTTCAAATCACCAAATTAAGGCCCCGTTTACATGAGACCGGAACGAAGTCAAACCGGGACCATCTCGTTTCGGTCATAGTATTATCTATAATAGATGTTTACATGAGACCGGGACGAAAATAACTCAGACCGGTCTCAAGTCATTATTCCGCCTTTGGACCGAACCGACTGACTTCAGACCGGCATGAATTCAGACCGGGATGAATGTAAACACAAATACATTTCAGACCGGTCTCGGCTGTAATCTTGACATTGGAACAACACATGCTAGCAAAAGCCACCTGAAAAAGAAAATTGCCTGGCAAGGGGAATAAATTGAAGATTTTGTGATTTTCGTACCGGTCTCATGTAAACATGTTGACAATTTCAATTTTCATTCCGGTTTGACTTCGTCCCGGTCTCATGTAAACGGGGCCTTAAAGTAAACTCCTTCCTGTGGATGATGTGTATGATAGACTAATACTGTCTCATTTGTAGATTCGTTAGCGTCCAGCGGTGTCTCTGGCCAGGAAACGTCCACAGATGGTTTAGTTCTATCAAATTCTGAAGTGTATACCAATCATACAACCGAAGCTGACGATCTGTCTTATTACAAGAAACGTAAACGATATGGTCGTTTAGGACTGGTACGAGTGTTTAGCCGAGGGAAAAAGAAGTCGGCAGACTTGAAAGGTAGTGGATAGTTTTGTTTTATTCAACTAGAACACTACCCCCACCACCGCCAATAATAACCACCACTATCATCACCACCACCACCATCATAGTGGCGCTGGTACTAGGGGACCGGGCCGCGATTTTGCGATTGGGGGTGCCACTGGTGTTGAGATGAAGTAACGGGGGTCTGGGGTATGCCCCCTCCAGAAAATTTTGAAAACTATAAGCCTGGAAATGCATTTCCAGCTATGTGTATATTGCCTGATAATAGGCTGATATATTTTTGTGAAACACATGTCTAGCTGAGAAATTAGTGAAGATTCTTGCCGATGATTATGTATTGTAAAAGAACAATTAGACAAATATGCAACGGTCAAGTCGACCGTTACTCTGCTTTGAAAATCACGCAGGGACGCTTAAAACTGCGGCACTGTAGCAGCCCAAAACACTTTCAAAGCTAATATGTTTTACCTTTCATAACCGATAATTTTGGTCAAGGCAATGGCAGTGTTATGTAAAGAAGGAGAAATATATTTCAACCTTGCATGCAATGATAGTATAGCCAGCTGAGCATGCAACTATTACTCTATTAGTATGTATAGTACTAGTGTACCAATTTCCTAAACCAAGTACGAAAGGGCATATGCATTCAGTATTGTGAACAACATTAGGTGGGGGGGGGGGTAGGAGGGGCTGAATGAGTCGCGCGCGGTCACTGATCCTCACTACCAATCACCACCACTGTACCAATCACCACCACTACCAATCACCGCCAACCAATCACCGCCACTACCAATCACCGCCACTACCAATCACCACCACTACCAATCACCACCACTACCAATCCCCACCACTATCAATCCCCACCACTATCAATCACCGCCACTACCAATCACCGCCACTACCAATCACTACCACTACCAATCACCACCACTACCAATCCCCACCACTACCAATCACCGCCACTACCAATCACCGCCACTACCAATCACCGCCACTACCAATCACTACCACTACCAATCACCACCACTACCAATCACCACCGTCATCACCATTATCATTATCGTCATCACCATTATCATCATCGTCATTGTGATCCCAACCACCATAATTTACCCATCTTCGGCGTAACTCTCGTAGATCGTCCTCTATCATTAAGCAGCGATGGTGACAACGACGTATCAGACTTAGTTCAAATCTGGCAGGTGAACAAAACTATCCCTATATCACAATGGAAATCATCAGCTGTCATCGCCTTCTTGCATGTCCACCTTCAGATGCCAATGTACACGGATCGCTGTATGGAAAACGTCAAGAGTGGCAAGGTTTTAGCTGATATGAGCGATATCGAACTATCCAAGTCTTTAGGAATTATCAGTTATATGCATCGAAGGAAGATAAGGCTGGCTATTGAGGACTTCCGTCATCCCGCTTCGATGTAAGTATCAATCAGTGTTTGTAATTTCTTAAAATATCGCTGGAATATCTCTAAAACTGTTCTCCCTGGAGTTTCAGTAAAGGCTACTTTCCACTCAGAAAAATTATCCGTGGATTGGAACGGACAAGAAAATTGTTCTTTGTGTTAAAGTCATTAGTTCCAACCCAGAGCACGCAAGGCAAAGAAATTTTTTCTCGTCCGTTCCAATCCACGGATAATTTTCCTGAGGGGAAATTAGCCTTAAGGGACCATGTATTATTTCTTCAGTGTTACCACACGAGGAAACCGAACTAAATTAACTTTATATATATTGTAGTACTCTATCATGTCTTGATTTAAACGTTTTTCCTGTAAGAAACATCCCTTATTGATCCAGTGTTCCTACAGGAGGAAGGTAAACTAAATTTATTTATACCGGATATCTATTCTGAACTGTTCTCCCTACCTACCTAGAGGTACAGTGAGGATCATCTTTATTGATCATTGGATTCTAAACTGTTCTTCCCATCTTATCAGACAACACGCGAACTGGAGTATATATAAATCATAACTGTTCACATCAAATTTATAAACAACCGACTTGACTAATCATGTCTTGTTAATAAAGCCCAAGTATTGGGCTTGCATTGGTATTGAGTGTTCTAAACTGTTCTCCCTATCTAGAGGTCCAGTGGGGATCATCCTTATCGTTTCAGTGCTACTACAGGAGGAAACTGAACTGACCTAACATTGTTTTACTGAAATCATGCTATTTCAGTTCCGCATGACGTCTATACTGGTTGCCATTATCCCCTGTAAATTGATGTTCAGTAAAGGAAACTAGGCTACCTGGAGAAAAGCTGTAAAGTCCAAACTGGAAGCACTCCTTTCACATGTGACAGAGGCGTAATAGAGAGGTTCAGACTTGACTTCCCCCACCGCTACCATTAGCCAATCAGATGCGTTTAATCTACCCGATTGACCAATCAGATGCGTACTGAGCCAGTGAGAGGTAGCAGTGGTGGAAGTCAAAAGTGGGCCTACCTATAATTGTGTCGACACATTGCTGAAATGGAACCCTGGTCAAAGAGGCCAAAGGTGAAATGCAGTAGCCACTATACCATTAACACCACAAATAATACTGGCCTTCACTTGCTTTAGAAAATATCCGAAGATGGGCGATATCGATCATCATTTTGTGGCACACGATTGGTTAACTCACGTTGGTCTCAGCCAATACTCCTTCACTTTTGAGACGCAGATGATTGATGGACGGTTACTCACCGCCATGACGCGTAAAGATATTGAAAAATACTTAAACATTACGTCCAAACCTCACCAGGTAAAATACTTTTTTCTTAAAGTATAAAAATGTGCAACCAAACTTATCATACCATAGCGTTTAAATTAAACTTTTCCATTGTGACAAAATTTTCCCTTATTCATTTTCAAACTCGAATTACTGCACTAGTCTGTAGTCTTGCTTGACAATTTCGTAAACGTCAGTTCCAATCCTGTTTTTGTAATTTTCCTTCGAAGCCCAAAAAGTGAATTTGATTAAATTGGCACCCCGTTGCACAGGGCCGTCGGCAAGACGTGAATTGTCACCAAGTTTTGGAATGACGAATTTGCCGGCAAATTGTTTTCATATTCAGCAAGACATGAATTGGATAGGAAGGAAAATAACTAAAATATTTTAATGACACTAATTGAAAAGAAATAGTTATAGCCAAAAGTTTGAGTAATTTACGAAAACATTAAGGAATTAAAACGTAACGAATAGCATCACGTTAAGCGTAAAGTGAATAAAACATATAATGTCCAGAAAATGTTTTTGTCTCCCCCCCCCCCCCCCCCCCC
>CACRXK020011588.1:0-16133 GCA_902702795.2 Paramuricea clavata | reverse complement strand
AGAGGGCCTATATAGTGCCATTTTTCGCAACTGCTCCTGCTTAGGTGTTAAAAATGTATAAAATTCACACTCGAAAACCCTTCTAAAGTTGTTGGGTAACTTTCATTTCCCATTTATTACACTGACCTGAAAGGTCAAGTATCTTAATTTAAATCCCTAAATATCTGTTTTTTTCGTCGTCGAGAAATTTCAAAGACTTTCGATCAAGATTTTACGAGTTTTGTCGACATGCAAGTTTAGTCAAATTATTTATTCACGGGTTATAGCCTGTATATATCCCGCGGTACATCAAAGAAAACTGACTCGGCTAGTAAATAATAAAGTATATTGCCGTAGTGGCTTGTCAAGGTTAAAAAGATAAAGTAGTTTAAACAGAATTACGCTATGCAAACCATCGATCTTTCATGACAGAGAAATTACACGCTGTGTTCAATAATATGAGCGGCAAATAAGCATTTGATTACAAATTAATGAGATGTTAGAAAGATGATAAATTATTTTGCTAGACGAAACGAAGTTAAGCAAAAAGCAATAATCCATATGAAGTCATCATTTCACGACCCAGGTGGCTTATTTGCCTCGTATCCAGGCCCCTTGCTTAGCGGCGCCGTTACGTCACGCTTCCGTCCATAGCTTGCGTCCTGCGACCCACTTGCGTAGACCACACGAGGCATACAATAATACAGTGCAATAATTTGCTGAACACTCCCCGAATTGGGGCTTTTCAGTGAACAAATAACAACAAATAATAGTAATGGTAATTACCTATAACTATCTAATTATTTACTATAATTTACAGATAATATATACTGTGTTATGAATCTAGTTTCTTTTTTAGGGAATTTTTAAAAGTAATAAAATTCGTGTAAAGCTTCATGTCTTGATCCAACGAGTTCCACACACTAACTGCTCTATATTAGAAAGTCTTTTGACCAGATGCAGTTATAAAGAGTGGTTTATTAAAGGGCATATGACTCGAAAATTGACGGTGTTATTTTTTAGTCTAATTTGAAAGATAGTTGAAAACTGCATGTAGAGTAACTTCTTTGACAGATTTTTATTTTCTTGCTTCGTTTTGGAGATATTTCATTTTGCATGATATGCAAAGGACCAACTTTCTACGTTACACATGCATAATGACTTACTTTAAAATGTTATATAATTTTGTCACTATCAAATAGATTCGCTCATAATGAATGATGAGCACGAGATTTGTCCACAACAACACCCATGTAGGTTTTCTACTGATTGTGTTTGGTCGTATTAAAGATATACAGCTTTTAGGGCTAAATCATTATGCATATGTGACTTAGGAAGTTGGTCCTTTGCATATCATACAAAATAAAATATCTCCAAAACGAAGAAAGAAAACAAAAATCTGTCAAAGAAGTTACTCTACAGTTTTCAATGATCTTTCAAATTAGACTAAAAAACAACACCGTCAATTTTCGAGTCATATGCACTTTAAGGCTTTGTTTATTACGTGTTAGACGTCCAGATATTTGGCCTCTGAAAACCAATTGTTTAGTCAGATATTCAGGGGCACAACCTGTCTTGCATTTAAATGCAAGTGTGGCATCTCGTAAATATAAATGCTTTTCTATAGGAAGCCAGCGCAAATTCTTAAGTGTAGGCGTTATACGATTGTAGGCGTTATGTGATTTAGCATTGCAATCTCATACTCAATGTCCCAATATGCCCGATCGCAGGTTAGGTTCTCCAGGGTCGTGTGTCCAACACAATATTATTATTATTAAAAACTTGCTCGTCTGTTATTATGAACCGAATTAAATGTATTCAAACGATATTTTGGCACCATTTTATTAAACATGTTTTAAACATTAGCACTTTAAGATGTTGATTTCTTCCAATTTGGATCAGACAATATTTCGTGTGATCGAATGTTATACGTTTTTGTCCGAGACGCTTCCCTAGGTTATTCCAGACTCTACTGCAGAAGTCAAAATGTGGTTGGACTAATGATTTATACAAGGTGTCCCAAAAAAAAGTATACCTTTTGAAATCAACCCTTTGTTGGAATTTGAATGCCTTATTACTATTCTGAACCCATGGGTGTGTAAAATAGAACAGAATTGATATGACTATTTAGTAATTTGACAATTTTTTATGCAGTTATGCTCTTTAATTCATACGATTAGAAGCTATTTTAAATTCCCAGGAGAAGAAAATCTTGTACTTAGGGACGGGTCATTATTTATGGTGGGGGGTGGCACTGAAGAGAAATGTTTTTCCTGGCAAAAATTTTGCTGACCCAACCATTAAAAAGTCAAAAATTTGATTACCCAACCTCAGATATCAATTAAAAAATAATACCCAACCCTGGCCAAAACCTTTACAAAAGGATACCATTCAGTTGTCACACATGTCCTTTACCACTTCTGTGACACGAGTTTGATAACGGATTGTGCAATTTTCTGCAGTCTAAAGTTTCATGTTGTCTGCACATGTACAGTACTTTCTTTGGAGACACCATTTGTCTCCCAACAAATCGGAAAATGATCAAGAAAGTGACTCTGATTGATTCACATATTGTATTGACATATGACTGTTAACATTGCTTTTCAGTCTCCAATATTTAAGCGAGTTATGCTTTGGAAATGACAATAATTTTTTATTACCCAACCCTTGAGTTGTTTTGTTTTTTTATTTACCCAACCTTTTACTCACTCAAAATTTAGTTTACCCAACCCTTTTCTCTTCGGTGCCACCCCCCACCATAAATAATGACCGCTCCCTTAACAAGACGGAGTAGAGTTATTTATTCAGGTTTCATTTTTCAATACACCCTGTATCTTACGCTTCCGTGGATTCAGCATAATGCTCAGCCATTCAAAAAAGAAAATTTCAAAGGGTATACTTTTTTTTGGGACACCCTGTATATCATGCTGAGAACATGATGTGGGACTAACTATTTTAATCTCCTCAAAACGGGCATACTCTGGGTATACCGGAGATTGTAGCATTGCCGGAATTAGTCCTCAGTTTCACGATACTGGCATCTAGTTCGTCAAATTCTAATTACGCAACTTCAGTAGTTCTATTACACTCACGAAATTATTTCTGTGAAATTTCTGTGGTGCATGCTTAGCCTGCATGGCAGGCGGTCTTTCCCAGGCTTGCCCGATTTTAGGGACCGCCTGCCATGCAGGCTAGTGCATGCTAAGCGGTAAGACCCCACGCCCCCTTCGCCGTATTCTATGCAAATCGCCAATAGTGATGTCATTTCGCCACGCATTGGGAAAAGTTACCTAGCCAGGAAAAAGGCAGATTGAGAAGCAGTAACTTGATAACCAATGAATATGAAGAAAAACATGATTGTTGTGTATTTTTATTCATAATTATAACTATGCTATATCAATTTTAACATTTTTGCATAATCAAATAATCATAGTTCATATTCAAACTGGGACCCAGGCTTTCCTCCATGCTCATCAACAATTCCTATAAATTTTTAATCCGCTATTTCATAGACACAAGTTTTCATTCTGGCTATATCACAATTCTGTGCACGTCATAAGACTCTCGTTAAACGACTTCATTTTCTTTCTCTTCCAAAACTTGATATTGATATTTGAACGGCTTTCCTCTCATTCCTGCATGGCCAGAATGGAACTGGCTGTTGAACATTCTTTTCAACTAAGAAATAGTGACAGATAAAGTCTCTCTTGTATAGCTCCAGTGTTACTGCATGCTGAAAAATCACAACTAGAAGATCAAGGGCCCACAGTAATTGGTTTTAAGCTGTTGTGGTGACCCCGCCTTTTTGTTGTTGTCACCTTTTTGTCCAACCTTGAAACGTGGAGGCTGGGCGTATTTGCTGCGTTTCGATATGTTTTGTCTAGGTCTATGCCAAGTCATGTTGGGCTCATAAAAATCAAGCTATTCTAAAATGAATATAATTGTAAAATTAAACCGTCCTAGGTTAGCGGTCAAGGGTGTATGTTTTTGTTTTACTATCATGTTGAAACATAGACAGGGGCGCTGAAGTTTGCTCGTTTTCGGGTTGGACAGAAATGGTTGTGTGTACGTGTTGTTTGATTGTGTAATTATAGGCGAAGCTAAATAAATAAAAAATAAATCGAGTCATGCACAGAGATAGGTGAAAGCCACATTGAATTTCATTGTCGTAGGTGAGTTGTATGCTTGACTTACACAGTACAACTCAAGTTGTAAGCAGGTTGCATGCGACAGTTCTAGGCCAAAAGTTGGGTCACTAGTATAAAAGAAAAAGTAGTATACCACACCTTAATTTGGTCGCCAAATCTCCCAGTTGACGCCGAGTATGCCCCACCGCTCTGTGGTAAAACTACTACCAAACATAACAAGAAAAGGACTCCAAAAATATATTCCTTCATTCTTCTATTTTTTCAGTCTTCAGTCTAAGCAACTATACACCTCGAACTTAATTCACTGAACAACATTAACACCAGATTCACGACCTTTTTATACCCTTTCATAAACAGTTAATTAACAAATAAACACAGATGCGTCACGCGTTACAAATTGTCAATTCAATAGCGTCTGTTTAACGTAAATATTGTCTTTATAGTTATAAACGGACGGCAACCGGCTTTCAAAAACTACCGCGTCGATTCTTTTCATTATTATCATATACGAAACAACAAAAAAGGCAATTAATATGCTGCATTTTGGTTTGTTTTATCTATATAAAGCAGTAGAACAATTATATAACGCGTTTTCTTTTAATTTTCAAGTATTATATATTACCCCACTGGTTTTAATATCCAAATATACCTTTGTCAAATAAACAAACAGAATGTCGTCTCAGTTTAATAAATTGCCAGTTGATAACCCATTAACTCGCAGTGTTTGGCAATATAGGCATGTATTTTGTATAAAAACAGAATTAATGATTTTGGAAATGCGGTCAGTTTGCTTTGAAAATGTTCTTTTAATTTCCACGCGCGCATACGACAAACATCGCCGCCGTGTCTGTGATTTCAATACAAATTATTTCGATAAAAAGTAGGTGTATTTATTTATTTGCCCACAATGAAAATAACCTGCGCTTCCATTAGTTATTGGGAATTATGCATGCACTTTCATGACCTAGCTTTCATTGCGATTATCGCACAACAATTTCTTTCATTTTTCCTCGTAAACTTCTCGTGAGTCGTGTCGGCTCGCCCATTCTCGTCAACACGTATGCACTCTCATGCATTAAACTCCCGGGCACTTTCAACTGATTCTCTAATAAAATATACTCTCTTTAATTAACTAAAGAGTTTGCATATGGAATTGGAATTTGCATATATAGGTAAATTCTACGAAATGTCTCAGGGAAGCGAGTCAGTGTTTAACACTATACGTCGGTATACCCTCAAACATTTTTTACAAGTCCTTCAAAACTTGATGCAAAATTACTACCTGTGCATGATCAAATCAAATCAACAGTGTAAACCAGGTTTAAACTTTGTGTGCAATTTCATCAAGTTTTATCGATTTACTTTCATGTTCTCCGACTCGTGAACTCTCACAAATTTCATCAAATCTTTTAAACTCTCGTCAACTCTTATAGGAGTTTCTTTCAACGACTCTTGTGCCCTCCTTATACAGGGTGTATTAAAAAAAGCGCAATCCTCGACTGAAATGTAAATTGCTAAACAAATAATAGACGAAAACGTTAAAGTTTACATTCATTTTAAAGCGTAGCCATTCCGCTTTCTAACAGTGGGTTGTTTCTTAAATTTGACTCATTGGTTCGCGGGTAATAATACTTTATGTTATTGCGATTGGAGATTAAAAAAATTGAGATGGAATAACTAAACGTTCTCATGAAAATAACTGATTTTTTCATTAAAACAAAAAAATGTTGCATCTTATTAAATGGATTGTAACAATAAGTATAATTACGGCTTTTCTTCCACTATTTTTAAGTCAGTTTGAAACTTCAAATGCGATATAATTTTGGCTTGGACCATCTAAGCTGACTGACATCAACTTGCTATAATTTCTGTTTACATTACATCGCAATTCGATGACACTCTGGCTCAGACACCAGAATGTTTTGACGATTTTTAGCATTCGTTTAGGATTTTCAAACAACCTGGTCTCTTTTAAAATACTTTTAATTTGTTCTTATACGTGGTTTTTCAGATGTAGTGACGACAACATTAAAGTTTAAAGAAGAAAATTCTAACATTTAAACCGACTAAACAATAACATAGTAAACTTGCATAATTAAACAGCAACTAAAAATGATAGGTTTTACTAAATCTTTTCCTGTGCAATTATTACTAGCATTGGAGACAAGGATAATAGTTTGTTCGAAAGAGAAAAGAACAGGCTTTGAAGTAAGCCTAAAAGCGTGTAACTAGAAATTGTATTTCGAAAGTTATTAAGCACAAAAGATGAATTGCGTTTATTTTGATACACCCTGTATATACTCTAAACATTTTCTCTCGCACACTCTCACAAATTCCCTTCATGGCTTCAACTTTTGTTCACTATAACTATGGTAAACGCACTATATCAGACACTTTAGTAGTGCACTCGTAAAATATACACTCTAGTAAATCCATATTTATGATTTCTCTGTATTCTCGTTAAGACGTTAACCCTATAGTAGTACCGTCAGGGGGGGCTTGATGGAACCCATTTTATTCATATTAATTAATTTAAGGAAAAATAACGTGGAATTTAGCACACATATACTTCTTGTTTTTACCGTCAGAGACCTTGATGGAACCCATTTTATTCATAATAATTTGTTGGCAAAGTAATTTTAAAAATAAATATTGTCTAAGCTGAGTAAATTAAAGCTGAAGTTTATGTAAATCAGGACAAATCAAATCTTTATCAGTTTATGCGATTTACAAACATTCGTTTTTGTATTTTCCTCATGAATTATTAATTTTCGAGTTTTTTAAGTGAACACATTCGCTGAGCTTGCAACAAGCGGGCTTTAACGACAGGACAAGCTTGATTTTGTACGTCTCTTAACAAAAGAGGCCTGGCACATAAATATCGGACACCAAACAGTAATTGCCATTTACACAGCAATGGAGTGCCTACATGGATTGCCAGCGTCCGCGGTTTCTACAAAAAATGGAACATTTTGGCTTTGCAACAGAAATAACCCTACAAGTTGTGAATTCTCCTGCCCTGATCAAGATTGTTCGTTGTACGAAACGGCTATATGACGATGTGGAAAGCGAATGGACAAATTCATCCGGTGTGCGATACTCACCAGAGACTAACCAGGATGGAAGTCGTCAAAGACGTTAATAAACGCAACTTTGGAAGGCCATTTTTCGTTTGCTGCGACCGTGAGAACCCATGTAACTTCTGGCAGTGGGGTGACAGACACGAGTTTCCAAAACCCGAGTGCGGACACGGATTGAGTTGTTGCGTACGGAAAGTCGAACAGGAAGGAGAAAATCAAGGTCGCCTTTTCTTCTGTTGCCCAAACGATACCGAAGAGTCGTGCGGTTTTTTTGAATGGAAACTCGAGCCGGAAAACCCGTTCAACCAACTGCATTTTCCTCACGTTGAGAGAGTTGGTATACTGCAGAGCAATCCGGCGCTGCACACATACATGGTAGCTGAAACTGGACTCACCTTTACCAGCGCACGGGAAAATCCACACGACGCCTATGCTGAACATATGGGGGACTTGCCAATTTCCTCACTTACGAAGGCTATGGAGAGCGGACTGTCACTGATAGACTATTAGAGACGGTCACTGATAGACTATTACAGTATTAGAGACTATCATTAATTTATTTCATTTTAAAACATTGTTATAATAAACCGAATAGAACACTTAAATACATAAAATTATATCATATATATAGCCCACTGATCAGTGATATAACCTAGTTAGAGAAATGTTGTAACTATGCTAAATTGGTAGAAATAAATCAACATTGACATTGTGTTTCCTTCAGTTCAAACAAAATTATTTTTCGCCTTTGGTATGCCTCAGCGTACTCATTTCCATAGGCAGCCATGGAACAGATGACGCGGTGTCTTTGTTTTAGGCCATATTATACAGGGTGTATAAAAAAACTGAACAGATATGAATTTGCTCTCAATTTCGCAAAACAGCTATTAGTATCCAGTTTTTGATATATATATATAGTGTCTTTGGGTACTTATAATGTAGAATAATGAAAAAAAATTCTCAAGTCTCGGTCGTGATAACACACAGTGGTACGGACAGTTGTGGAGATTCAAGCAATTAACGGGTTCACTCGGTCCTCGAGTTCCTGGTTCTCACACGTCATTATTTTGTATTAGTTTGATAAAAATCAGTCTATCATTCGATGGCAAACCCCCCTCATCACACAATACAATATGGATAGCGACATTCTCAAAAACGCAATTGTCATTTGTGAAGCAGACGTTACTCTCGAAGACAGGGCAACTGAAATACGCAGCAATCAGCTCAAATGAAACAAGCCCAAACGGCAACGGGCACTACCATCTAGTAGTGATGAAGAAGAGTCGGAATCCGAAAGAAATAGTGTGGCTAAGTAAATTAGTCAACTATATCAAACCACTTGAAATTGACGAAAGCAAGGGAATCAAAACGCTTAGTCATGCATTCTACAGTTATTTAAAATATATAAAGAAAGGAGGTCCGCCTGACTACGAGTTCGGATCATAGATATCTTATATACACTAGATAGTGCATCTCTTTTAGCAGTAAAAGTGAAGCCAAGAGCATTCCAGCGGTTACCCCCATTTGAATAGATGGCGGCCATGTTGGTCGTTCCCACTTGTTAGTAAACGCTTAAAAACAACAATAACGTTCATCATTTGAATAGTTTAAAAACGTGTTTGGAATAGGTTTAACTTAATGTTTAAGTTCCCTGTTTAATAAATAGAAAACATACGAATCTTCTCATTTCATGGGAACGACTTGAGACTGCAATCACGGCTTCAATTTTTGAATTGCAGAATAATCAGATTCACTATCTAGTGTATATAAGATATCTATGGTTCCGATGCAAACAAAACGGTGATATGCTTGATGGCAAACTTATAACATCCGCCTCGTCAATCATACTTGAAAAGGTCAGAAAAGGTCAACGCATGTCGGAAATCGTAAGTGAACATCGGCTATCTTTAAAACAGAAAATGGGGAATCCGGGAATCGGGGAATACAATGTATAATACCATGCCAAGTTGATGCAATACAGGCCCACTCGAGATAATAGAGAGGTTAAGATACGCCGGTTTCGGTGTACGGGTACGAGTAGCATGATTTTGGTTAGCAATATTTTCGTCGATGTCTGTACCTTTACTCGTAATTAAGGTGCACATTTTTCGCATTATATCATTGTCTATTGCAAGAAAACAGAAAAAGTATGATCGAATTACAGACATCAGTAAAACAAGATGACACTACTCGTACCCGTACACCGAAACCGGCGTATCTTAACCTCTCTAATGACAAAACGGATGTGCTCCACGTGTATTCTGAAACCGGACTCGGTAAGACAACAATGATGTCTCGTCTTTTATCTGCGATCGATGCAAGATCTTGGATTCGGATCATACTATACTAAAATGGGAGGTCTTAAGAAGTATTGGGATGGTTATGATAATCAATAGATCATGTGGATTGACGACCCGGTTAATCCGAATGCAGAGAGAGACCCCGAATCAATTCAACAGCTCAAGAATGTCTTGTCAACCGGAAACTGCCTTGTTGAAATCAAATATGGTTCGCTTCTATTCGATTCGAAATTGGTTATCACATCCGATACGTCTCCGATGCAGATTGCTCAAATATATATATATATATATATACATTCAAAAACTGCATACTAATAAAACTGATATATATTCAAAAACTGGATACTAATAAAACTGAACAGATATGAATTTGTTCTCAATTTCGCAAAACAGCTATTAGTATCCAGTTTTTGATATATAGTTTCTTTGGGTACTTATAATGTAGAATAATGAAAAAAATTTCTCAAGTCTCGGTCGTGATAAAATACAGTGGTACGGACAGTTGTTGAAATTCAAGCAATTAACGGGTTCACTCGGTCCTCAAGTTCCTGGTTCTCATACGTCATTCTTTTGTATTAGTTTGATAAAAATCAGTCTATCATTCGATGGCAAACCCCCCTCATCACACAATACAATATGGATAGCGACATTCTCAAAAACGCAATTGTCATTTGTGAAGCAGACATTACCTTCGAAGACAGCGCAACTGAAATCCGCAGCAATCAGCTCAAAAGAAACAAGCGCAAACGGCAACGCGCACTACCATCTAGTAGTGATGAAGCCGAGTCGGAATCCGAAAGAAATAGTGTGGCTAAGTAAATTAGTCAACTATATCAAACCACTTGAAATTGACGAAAGCAAGGGAATCAAAACGCTTAGTCATGCATTCTACAGTTATTTAAAATATATAAAGAAAGGAGGTCCGCTTGACTACGAGTTCGGATCATAGATATCTTATATACACTAGATAGCGCATCTCTTTTAGCAGTAAAAGTGAAGCCAAGAGCATTCCAGCGGTTACCCCCATTTGAATAGATGGCGGCCATGTTGGTCGTTCCCACTTGTTAGTAAACGCTTAAAAACAGCAATTACGTTCATCATTTGAATAGTTTAAAAACGTGTTTGGAATAGGGTTAACTTAATGTTTAAGTTCCCTGTTTAATAAATAGAAAACATACGAATCTTCTCATTTCATGGGAACGACTTGAGACTGCAATCACGGCTTCAATTTTTGAATTGCAGAATAATCAGATTCACTATCTAGTGTATATAAGATATCTATGGTTCCGATGCAAACCAAACGGTGATATGCTTGATGGCAAACTTACAACATCCGCCTCGTCAATCATACTTGAAAAGGTCAGAAAAGGTCAACGCATGTCGGAAATCGTAAGTGAACATCGGCTATTTTTAAAACAGAAAATGGGGAATCCGGGAATCGGGGAATACAATGTATAATACCATGCCAAGTTGATGCAATACAGGCCCACTCGAGATAATAGAGAGGTTAAGATACGCCGGTTTCGGTGTACGGGTACGAGTAGCATGATTTTGGTTAGCAATATTTTCGTCGATGTCTGTACCTTTACTCGTAATTAAGGTGCACATTTTTCGCATTATATCATTGTCTATTGCAAGAAAACAGAAAAAGTATGATTGAATTACAGACATCAGTAAAACAAGATGACACTACTCGTACCCGTACACCGAAACCGGCGTATCTTAACCTCTCTAATGACAAAACGGATGTGCTCCACGTGTATTCTGAAACCGGACTCGGTAAGACAACAATGATGTCTCGTCTTTTATCTGCGATCGATGCAAGATCTTGGATTCGGATCATACTATACTAAAATGGGCGGTCTTAAGAAGTATTGGGATGGTTATGATAATCAAGAGATCGTGTGGATTGACGACCCGGTTAATCCGAATACGTCTCCGATGCAGATTGCTCAAATATATATATATATATATATATATATATATATATATATATATATATATATATATATATATATATATATATATATATATATATATATATATACATTCAAAAACTGGATACTAATAAAACTGAACAGATATGAATTTGTTCTCAATTTCGCAAAACAGCTATTAGTATCCAGTTTTTGATATATAGTTTCTTTGGGTACTTATAATGTAGAATAATGAAAAAAATTTCTCAAGTCTCGCTCGTGATAAAACACAGTGGTACGGACAGTTGTTGAAATTCAAGCAATTAACGGGTTCACTCGGTCCTCAAGTTCCTGGTTCTCATACGTCATTCTTTTGTATTAGTTTGATAAAAATCAGTCTATCATTCGATGGCAAACCCCCCTCATCACACAATACAATATGGATAGCGACATTCTCAAAAACGCAATTGTCATTAGTGAAGCAGACATTACTTTCGAAGACAGCGCAACTGAAATACGCAGCAATCAGCTCAAAAGAAACAAGCGCAAACGGCAACACGCACTACCATCTAGTAGTGATGAAGCCGAGTCGGAATCCGAAAGAAATAGTGTGGCTAAGTAAATTAGTCAACTATATCAAACCACTTGAAATTGACGAAAGCAAGGGAATCAAAACGCTTAGTCATGCATTCTACAGTTATTTAAAATATATAAAGAAAGGAGGTCCGCTTGACTACGAGTTCGGATCATAGATATCTTATATACACTAGATAGCGCATCTCTTTTAGCAGTAAAAGTGAAGCCAAGAATATTCCAGCGGTTACCCCCATTTGAATAGATGGCCGCCATGTTGGTCGTTCCCACTTGTTAGTAAACGCTTAAAAACAACAATAACGTTCATCATTTGAATAGTTTAAAAACGTGTTTGGAATAGGGTTAACTTAATGTTTAAGTTCCCTGTTTAATAAATAGAAAACATACGAATCTTCTCATTTCATGGGAACGACTTGAGACTGCAATCACGGCTTCAATTTTTGAATTGCAGAATAATCAGATTCACTATCTAGTGTATATAAGATATCTATGGTTCCGATGCAAACCAAACGGTGATATGCTTGATGGCAAACTTACAACATCCGCCTCGTCAATCATACTTGAAAAGGTCAGAAAAGGTCAACGCATGTCGGAAATCGTAAGTGAACATCGGCTATCTTTAAAACAGAAAATGGGGAATCGGGGAATACAATGTATAATACCATGCCAAGTTGATGCAATACAGGCCCACTCGAGATAATAGAGAGGTTAAGATACGCCGGTTTCGGTGTACGGGTACGAGTAGCATGATTTTGGTTAGCAATATTTCCGTCGATGTCTGTACCTTTACTCGTAATTAAGGTGCACATTTTTCGCATTATATCATTGTCTATTGCAAGAAAACAGAAAAAGTATGATTGAATTACAGACATCAGTAAAACAAGATGACACTACTCGTACCCGTACACCGAAACCGGCGTATCTTAACCTCTCTAATGACAAAACGGATGTGCTCCACGTGTATTCTGAAACCGGACTCGGTAAGACAACAATGATGTCTCGTCTTTTATCTGCGATCGATGCAAGATCTTGGATTCGGATCATACTATACTAAAATGGGCGGTCTTAAGAAGTATTGGGATGGTTATGATAATCAAGAGATCGTGTGGATTGACGACCCGGTTAATACGAATACAGAGAGAGATCCCAAATCAATTCAACAGCTCAAGAATGTCTTGTCAACCGGAAACTGCCTTGTTGAAATCAAATATGGTTCGCTTGTATTCGATTCGAAATTGGTTATCATCACATTCAAGAGGGTGGGAAAGGGAATTTTCGTGAGCCGTGAATAGTGAATATTTGTTCGTGTGAAATGCTTGATTTTAGTGTCGTGAAATGTGATTTGTTCTACAGCCATGAGGCGTGATTGTTGATAAAAATGCTCCGTGAAATGAGAATTAAGGATGCCTGTTTCGTGAACTGTGATTATTATAGTGATTATTATAATAAACATGATACGCGATAATCAAATTTATATGATCTCACTCGATTGCACAAGAGTAAAAACTTCGGAGGCCTTTCGCGAGGTTCCTGACGCTGAGAACAAGGTTCCTGACGCTGAGAACAAGGTTCCTCACGCTGAGGACAAGGTTCCTGACGCTGAGGACAAGGTTCCTCACGCTGAGGACAAGGTACCTGGCGGTGAGGACAAGGTTCCTGGCGCTGAGGACAAGGTTCCTGACACTGAGGACAAGGTTACTGGCAGTGAGGACAAGGTTCCTGGCGGTGAGGACAAGGTTCCTGGCGGTGCGGACAAGGTTCCAGGCGGTAAGGACAAGGTTCCTGGCGGTGAGGACAAGGTTCCTCTCGGTGAGGACAAGGTTCCTGGTGGTGAGGACAAGGTTCCTGGCGGTGCAGACAAGGTTCCTGGCGGTGAGGACAAGGTTCCTGGCGGTGAGGACAAGGTTCCTGGTGCTGAGGACAAGGTTCCTGGTGCTGAGGACAAGGTTCCTGGTGCTGAGGACAAGGTTGCTGGCAGTGAGGACAAGGTTCCTGGTGCTGAGGACAAGGTTCCTGGCGCTGAGGACAAGGTTCCTGGCGTTGAGGACAAGGTTCCTGGCGGTGAGGACAAGGTTCCTGCCGGTGAGGACAATGTTCCTGGCTGTGAGGACAATGTTCCTGGCGGTGAGGACAAGGTTCCTGGCGGTGAGGACAAGGTTCCTGGCCGTGAGGACAAGCTAGGTTACTGGCGGTGAGGACAAGGTTCCTCGCGGTGAGGACAAGGTACCTGACGGTCAGGACAAGGTACCTGATGGTCAGGACAAGGTACCTGACGGTGAGGACAAGGTTCCTGGCGGTGAGCACAAGGTTCCTGGCGGTGAGGACAAGGTTCCTGGCGGTGAGGACAAGGTTCCTGGCCGTGAGGACAAGCTAGGTTACTGGCGGTGAGGACAAGGTTCCTCGCGGTGAGGACAAGGTACCTGACGGTCAGGACAAGGTACCTGACGGTCAGGACAAGGTACCTGACGGTGAGGGCAAGGTACCTGACGGTCAGGACAAGGTTCCTGGCGGTGAGGACAAGGTTCCTGGCGGTGAGGACAAGGTTCCTCGCGGTGAGGACAAGGTTCCTCACGGTGAGGACAAGCTAGCTTACTGGCGGTGACGACAAGGTTATTGGCGCTGACGACAGGGTTCCTGGCGTTGAGGACAAGGTTCCTGGCGGTGAGGACAATGTTCCTGGCGGTGAGGACAATGTTCCTGGCGGTGAGGACAAGGTTCCTGGTGGTGACGACAAGCTAGGTTACTGGCGGTGAGGACAAGGTTCCTGGCGGTGAGGACAAGGTTCCTGGCGGTCAGGACAATGTTCCTGGCTGTGAGGACAATGTTCCTGGCGGTGAGGACAAGGTTCCTGGCGGTGAGGACAAGGTTCTTGGCCGTGAGGACAAGGTTCCTGGTGCTGAGGACAAGGTTCCTGGTGCTGAGGACAAGGTTCCTGGTGCTGAGGACAAGGTTCCTGGTGCTGAGGACAAGGTTCCTGGCGCTGAGGACAAGGTTCCTGGCCCTGAGGACAAGGTTCCTGGCGGTGAGGACAAGGTTCCTGGCGGTGAGGACAACGTTCCTGGCACTGAGGACAAGGTTCCTGGCGGTGAGGACAAGGTTCCTGGCGGTGAGGACAAGGTTCCTGGCGGTGAGGACAAGGTTCCTGGCACTGAGGACAAAGTTCCTGGCGGTGAGGACAAGGTTCCTGGAGGTGAGGACAAGGTTCCTGACACTGAGGACATGGTACCTGGCAGTGAGGACAAGGTTCCTGCCGCTGAGGACAAGGTTCCTGGCGCTGAGCACAAGGTTCTTGGCGGCGAGGACAAGGTTCTTGGCGGCGAGGACAAGGTTCCTGGCGGTGAGCACAAGGTTCCTGGCGGTGAGGACAAGGTTCCCGGTGCTGAGGACAAGGTTCCTGGCGGTGAGGACAAGGTTCCTGGCGGTGAGGACAAGGTTCCTGGCGGTGAGGACAAGGTTCCTGGCGCTGAGGACAAGGTTCCTGGCGCTGAGGACAAGGTTCCTGGCGGCGAGGACAAGGTTCCTGGCGGTGAGGACAACGTTCCTGGCACTGAGGACAAGGTTCCTGGCGGTGAGGACAAGGTTCCTGGCGGTGAGGACAAGGTTCCTGCCACTGAGGACAAAGTTCCTGGCGGTGGGGACAAGGTTCCTGGAGGTGAGGACAAGGTTCCTGACACTGAGCACATGGTACCTGGCAGTGAGGACAATGTTCCTGGCGCTGAGGACAAGGTTCCTGGCGCTGAGGACAAGGTTTCTGGCGCTGAGGACAAGGTTCCTGCCGCTGAGGACAAGGTTCCTTGCGGTGAGGACAAGGTTCCGGGCGGTGAGGACAAGGTTCCCGGCGCTGAGGACAAGGTTCCCGGCGGTGAAGACAAGGTTCCCGGCAGTAAGGATTGGTTCCCGGCGGTGAGGACAATGTTCCTGGTGCTGAGGACAAGGTTCCTGGTGCTGAGGACAAGGTTCCTGGTGCTGAGGACAAGGTTGCTGGCAGTGAGGACAAGGTTCCTGGTGCTGAGGACAAGGTTCCTGGCGCTGAGGACAAGGTTCCTGGCGGTGAGGACAAGGTTCCTGGCGGTGAGGACAAGGTTCCTGGCGGTGAGGACAAGGTTCCTGGCGGTG
>CACRXK020011587.1:0-16133 GCA_902702795.2 Paramuricea clavata | reverse complement strand
GTTAATCCTTATTCGCTGAGAAACACTGAGAACAAACGAGCTGTTCCTAAGCCCCGCACAAACTATCTCAAGAATAGCTTTAGCTATAGTGGTGCGGTGCTGTGGAACAATCTTCCGATTGGGCTACGGCAAGCAAATAACTTGATAAATTTCCGATCGGGCTGTGCCAAATTATTTTAACTTTCTTTGTATATATTGTTATATTAGCTTAGTACACGGCCCTCATGAAAAGCAGGTATTATATTTTCTATTTAGCGTGGTTCTACTTTTGTATTTATCTAATTTAGTTTGTTGCATGTTAAATCCTGATGAGAATACCGTGTGTAAATAAAGTTTTAATAATAATAATAATAATAATAATAATCGTCTCACGGTGAGCGTACGTGAAATATTTGCCGAGATGTAAAGGCCTATTTTCGCTAAGATGCGCGCGACGAGCGACATGTGCAGCACGACAGGAAATTGGGATGGGCTCAGTCAAAAATTTTCGCACGCTTTCTGTTTGCTTGACTATGACTTCTTTGTAACAAAATAAAGTTCGCACTGCAAGTGATCTTGATTATGCTCGAGTGATCCAACATATGTTATTTTCGGGCCTATTGCCGACTATATCTGTTAATAAATTAGTAGTTTCGCCTCATTGCACACGCCAGCATGTACAATATATACGCATGTGGGATCAAAGCGAAACCTTCGACAGCAAGTCAGAACACTCGTGGACTTCTTATTCTGTGTTCCTATAGTAGAGTCTGCATGTAATACACCTATATGCCTCTCGTTGAATTTTCGATCGTATGCCACTTTATAAGTTAGGATTATTAGAGAACATTTGTTCGACGGTGTAGTAAACAGTTCGAGGGCATGTTTTACAATTAGCTGGGGCAAAATTAGACTCACGTCAATTAACTAAAAGACATTCGTTCGACAGCGTAATAGACCGTTAATAATATCACAGACATTTGTTCGATTTTTTGACATATTTACAAAATAATACATCTCTTCTTTGCATGGTAAATAATGCCGTTAAAAGCATTTTTCTGATGCGTTGTAAAATTTTTGAAAAGAAATTATCTCGCAAAAGCCCCTACATTCCTATATGGGTATAAATTAATCTCGTAAAATTTCAGACCGTTTTAATTCATAAAGCGCTGAGCCTAGTGACTCATATTTCAATCATATTTCAATGCACAATACCTCAAAATCATTCCTTCTTTGAAAGTTCTATGTCGTCCCTGAAAAGTGAGTTACATAAAAGCAGTCCCTAACATACCTGCAGCAGTGGTGATACAAGCAGGAGAACTACATGTCCCAGATGACGAATCTGCAGATTTCGTTTTCTCCACAACGTACAGCGCAATGAAGGATACAGACAGAATAAGCAGCAGTAGAAACAATACGAAGAAAACCAAGAGCACTTTGGATGGCTTCCGAATTTCAATCTCTCCTAGCCGGCCAAAAGGAAAGCTCGCCATATCAGTTATTTCTTAGGACACGCTGAAGTTCTCAAATATATCTATGAACATGTGCATGTGAGGACACAAGGATTTCGATATGGTTTCGATTTCCCAATTCCTGGAATCGCACTGCACTGCTGTCCCGACAGGAAGGCCAAATTTCAACATGGATTTCCGGTGCAATTTCCATATTAACATCCTCGATCTGCATGATTCAACACTCGGAAACAAACCAAAAGAAAGCTTGCCATATCTGTTTATTTTTTAAATATTCGCGGCTTAACGCGCTTAACCTTTCAACCCATGGCAGTGTATGTGCATGGAAAAAGATTGGTTTCGAATTCTCAATTCCCAACTGACAAGCACGACAAAAAATTGGATTTTGCAGCATATATATATATATATATATATATATATATATATATATATATATATATATATATATATATATATATATATATATATAACCTTATTAACGTGAAACAGCGTTTAACAGCGGAACAGTAAAACCCGGAACGCCGAAAAATCTGAAAAGAAAACCCGGAATGCCACTCATGAGCTTTCTTGAGTTTCATGAGGATACAAATACAAAGCGTTACAAAGCTATGGTGTATATTTCCCGCCAAAATTAGAGCTGCCAATTTCAACATACAACCTACTACATTATTACACTGGCCTGTAGGCCAAGTGTATTAATTCCCTCTTTTTTCTTTTTCGGCGTGAAAACGAGTTTGCGTTAGGTCATCGCAGGCTCAGGGTGCAACGTGCTCCAGTGACATATTCAGTTCAGTTTCAAAATGGCGGCTTTTCACTGAGCGATCTTACTAATATATATTTCACACAGTTTCGTTGAATTTTCAAAGAATTGTGCCGGTTTCCTATGGATTTTACGCTGTGTCGCACTCTGGCCTTTCTTGCGTGTTGAATTAGTGTGTTTTTCTTTGTGTAACGACTCGAAAACCCCAAAATTTGGAGCCAGCGAATTTATACAATATAGTGGAACATAAACAAGGACAAGTTAAAGGTTTGACAGTTTGACTTTTTAACTAACAAGTATAAATATTGTGCTCTTGTATTTATTTGCATAATTATAAATTTGCACCTAATTACATTAATTTGCGCCAAATTACTTTCTAATTCATCATATATTACTATAACATGTAACACCGCGGAAAAACGTCTGCGCATGCGTCAACCTTACCTGTAATAGTATTGCGAACTTGATGAGAAGCTGTTCCGAACGTTTCCGAAGGCTCAAAACGGCGGTAAAAAGGAGTGACTTCATTGTGCGTCTTTACAGCCAGATTTCGAGCTCAAAAATAAACATGTCATTCTAAAAACTAGGAATAAATACAGCCAGAAGGTTCAAGAAATTGTATTGTACAAGAACATGAACTAAAGGTGATTGTTGACAAATGTATCGTCTGAAACATTTTGTTTATCAACTAAGCAACGACAATTTCCGAATTTTCGTTTGAGATACATTTCTTTAAAAAAAACTGTGTCGCCAAATATAAAAAATTTTCCGTGTTCACAATAATTAAACTTTAGGATTTATTCTACAATTTGAGTGGATTAAGGAGCTTAACTTTTCGAGAGTTTTCTTAACTTTTCAGTTTGAATTTTTTACATGAATTATATTGCATTCCACACTTTAAATGCCAGGACGCTTTCAATTAATGTCTAATCTACCCATTTGCTATATTTTCTCGTTTGTTTTACTAACTTTTGACCAATTAATAAGCATGTTTTTGTTTTAGAAATTGATATTCAAATTCCCCGCCATATTTTCATAATTTGGTGCATGCGCAGACGTTTTTCTGCGGTGTTATAACATGTATGTTTTCGATTGTATTCAGCGATGTGGCTTTGCGTGCGGCGAAGTGAAACGTAATACGGTTCGATTTGGTTTTGGAACAAGATCCAACTTCCCCCCTCCCCCCTTACTTTTTGTGGTAAGCTTTTTAAGTAAGCTTTTTTCTCAGTAAAATAGCATCCTCAAATGCTGTCTGTGTGCTTCAATTAACCCACTATGCCGCATTGGTTTAGGCATTTTAATAGTTGTCAAGGGGAGAGCTTGCAATATGTCTCAAACTCATACTTCACAAATATGCACCCAAATTCACTCTACTTTAGTACTTTGTTGTTTTAATCTGTGTTACACTATGCCGCATTGGTTCAGTGTGCAATGTTTCTTTTACTTTTGTCGTCGCTTTTGTCTTTGTGTATATACTAGTTTGTCGTGGTTTACTGGTTTTTGTCTTTATAAATATAATTGTGTATAAAATTATGCCAGATTGACAAGGTGAGAGCTTTCAAATATGAATATATCTTGTTAAACTGCTACAGTGCACTATGTATAAACGCCAGACGATTAACCAAACAATCTGCTAATATTTCTTGTTATCCGGCACTAAGTTACAATATATGCAAACAATTATGCCTCAGATGATTTTACTCGATAACACTAGACAATTTTACTTGTAGAGCCAGTTGTACAAATCAGGATTAGTGCTAACCCTGGGTTAAAAGTCAATTACCCAAGTGCTATTTTGGTTTGTCTATTTCTGTACGCCTGTGTCTAATGCCAGACGATTTTACTTGTCAACGGAAAAGTGTGGATGTTACAGTGCGTCTACAGTAAGTGGGGCCACTTAGAGAACAATAACCAATCGCATTGCAGAACAAAAAGAAAAATCTAATCAAACTAAAGCTCGTCCAATCAAAAGAAAGATTCAGGAAGCCATTAACTGCAGTGTTTACTTTTTAAGTCTATTTTTACCGTTTGACATTCGTTTATTTGTTCAAATTGGTTTTGGCCTAATGCTGATTGGCTAATGCGCTGTTTGTTGATTTTTTCAATTTTTGTTCTGCAATGTGATTGGTTAGAGTTCTCTAAGTGGTCCCACTTACTGTAGACGCACTGTAATGGGTTAGGTATGGTAATCAAGATTCAGCTGAAGGGTTTCTTATAGTTGGTCGAGTCGTTGCAATATATGCCGAAAGCACCCTACTTTTGTTCTTTTATTTTGTATGATGGCAGATGATTTTACTCAATAACACTTACCTAGACAATTTTACTTCTGCAGCCAGGTGTTCAAAGCAGGATTAGCACTAACCTTTGGTTAAAATTCAATTACCCACTATTTTGGCAGTGGCAAACACTAGGGAAGCGAAGGGCACCCCTCCCCCCCCCCAAATATTTTCTCTAAGCCTTTGAATAATAGCTGATTAACTGTGTAACAAAACTGTATCAATGATTTTACTATCATAAAATCCTTGATAGGCTATAGTAAGTGCATGATATTTAAGCCAAAAGGGTTCTGAGAATTAAGATTTGCGGCAACAAATGGGTGGTATATTTTGGTAACCTAAGCCTCAAGCTCCTAACCCCCAATATCGTGTGAAGTGTCTGCCAAAGTACTTATACAGTACATGTATTTTCTCTGTAATTTTTAGATTTTGCAAACTGTTCTATTGTGAAGAGTTGCCGACACTCCGGAACCAACGTGTTTACACTGAACACAGTACAATACAATATGATTTATTAGTTAATCCCCATAAGGGCTTTTCATAACTAATTTACAAAGAAGTGTAGTAATATGATATTTACATGCAATTATTTAGAACTTATGTTAAAAAGATAGATTGTCTGTAGCTAAACTAGAATTACTGTATATTACGAGGACTATTAAAAATTAATTCTGTCTATTGATTAACTCTGTTCGTACGGCCTTCTTAAATCCTCCTAGAGTTGAAATGTTTCGAGTCGAAAGATCAAATGAGTTCCACAGCAGTGCTGCATGATTAAAAAAGGATCGCTTAGCTTTAGATGTTCTACATCGTAATATGTTTAAGTCATTTGTCTGCCTAGTAAAGTGATTATGAACTTGCGAACGGATTACTAGCTTCGAACTAAGGTAGGCAGGTGCAAGACCATGAACTATTTTATACATCATAATAGCATTACGGTACAATAGAGAGTCGTTAACTGACAACCATCCCAGCTTATCTAAAGCCGGGGTGATGTGATCATACGTTCTAGTTCCGGTTACGATTCGTGCTGCAAAGTTCTGTACTTGTTGTAGTTTCTTAACGTTCTTTTGGGTGGTGCCAGACCAAACCGTGGAGCAATAATAAAGTTTGCTAAATACTATGCAGTTTATCATGACCAACAAGGCATTCTTGTTGAACAAGTGTCGAACTCTGTTGATTTGACACAGACTTGATGTTAGGGTCGACGTCAATGAATTGATATGATCGTCAAATGTCAGAGTGGCATCTAAAGTGAGACCAAGGTCTTTACAAACTGTGACAGGTGTTAATATTTTTCCTAGAAAAGGAATTGATAAGTTTGGCAGGTTCTTTATCGATTTCTCCATTCCAAATATCATAAACTCTGTCTTCAAGGGATTTATTAGAAGCTTATTAGAACAACACCATTCTGCTATATTTCTAAGATCTTGGGAAAGGCTTAACAGGCCAAGGTTTGCTTCTGATAAGGAAAATGATATAAACGTCTTTGTGTCGTCAACATATGATTCTACGTCACAATTCGAAACAACTTTGGGTAAATCGTTCATGTATATTGTAAACAGCAGTGGACCCAAGATGGAGCCTTGTGGGACTCCATGTTTCACCAATAAAGGACTTGATGTAGATTGACCAATGCGTGTGACTTGATATCTATCGGATAGATAACTCTGAAACCAATCAACGCTAGAGGAAGAAGCGCCTACATTTTGGAGCTTTTGGAGTAGTCTTTCAAGGCAAATGCTATCAAAGGCTTTACTCAGGTCTATTAAAAACTCTTTCTCGACAGGTCCCAATTGAACAAATCACTCATGATTTATCATTTTTGCGGTTCATATCTTCAGTTCGGTAAATGCTACGTGGACCAAAATACCACCATTCGATTCAGTGTAACGATAGCTACTCATTCCTATCGATAGATTTAGTGAATGGCAACATTATAGCGATTTATGAGCTTTGAAATTCAAACGAGCTCGTATATGATCAAATTACGCAATATTACTGACAAATTATAAACATAAACATACCTTTCGCCGAATATAACTTCGTCCCATTGAGACGTACGCTCATTCTGATAATCTTGCTGTATGAAGCAGTTAAAAATAACACGTATAGTGTTATTTTCAAGCTTCTTAACTTTAAAGTTCGACATTTAGTGCCGAATTTTGTATTTCTGCTCCGAATATGCGTTAATCCCAACCGGAAATACGACGAAAAAGTATCGCGTGACTCTGGAAATGCCAGAAATGGATTCTACAGATCAAAGTGCATCCATACGCGTGAGTTTGACGTCATCCCGGCTAAAGGGAGCTCCTTATTGGCCAAGTATTACGTAATACAAGTGCGTGCGAGTAAAACCCGATACTTGAAAAATTCAAAATAAATATTTCTACTCGCCGTATTCATACGAAACTTTCTACACGAAAGCGCTTGAATACAAAGAGTATTTTACACATATATCCTTTCAGAAAATGACACCAAAGTTTAGAATATATTCAACTTTTTCTTTTTTTCTCGTTTGAATGTTTGGCGAAGCGGTGAGTATAAATATATGATTGTTTCGGTTTGTGTAATGTTTTGACGGCACTTGACCCCCCGTTCGAAAGGTTATATTGTGAGGATTTCAATGGTGGCATTTATTTAAAAGGGGGGTAAATACTCGCCGAAATATTTATATTAGAAAAATTGAATCGAAATGTAATACGAAACCGGCCTGTCGAGAAAGAGATATTATTAATTAATTTTTCTCAACAACTAAACGCGAGAAATCGACAAAAATATGAAATTAAATATTCCGTAAGTATACCTAATAGATAAGTAGGCCTAACAGAAATTTTGGTTGTCAATGTCCTTTAAATATTTTTTATATGTATGTGTGTATTACGATTTTCAAGAAACGCGACTAAAATTTTGTTTTTCTTAGGTGCCATGATGACCTTTTATGTTTACCTTGGCAAAGAGTTTCGTTTCCTGAAAATTCTTCATCACAAATGCACAGAAAGGATCCATCAATATTGGTGCAGTTTGAATTTGGGTGGCAGTCGTCAACAGAAAGAGAACATTCATCTATTTCTAAAGATTTATGACAAATAAATTGCATTAAATTGTTACAAACATAATTAATATACTTTCATTGCCTTGCAGTATCATTTATGTTGTCAACGTTTCTTTTTTACTCGATGATTTCGGTCGAATTGACGTTAAATATGGCCATTGGCTATTTACCTTGGCAAAAAGTTCCATTTCCAGTATATCCACTCTCACAAGTGCAGAAAAATGATCCACCAATGTTGCTGCAAGAAGCGTTGGAATGACAATTGTCAATCGACAGGGAACATTCATTGATGTCTAAGGATAAAAAAATTCACGAATGACTTTTTCAGTATAGTAGTAAGCGAATGGCAGATCACAATTTTTCCCAACAGTTTAAAAATAGGAAAAATCATCAATTAGATCAAACCGTTACTTTGATAATATAGAAAATAAAAAAAGGAAAACTTGTATAAACGAATTACAGTCTAAGAATATGCCAAGGAACTACAGTACTCACCATAACAATATACTCCATTTCCGGTATAACCATAGTTACATCTGCAGACAAAACTCCCATCAGTGTTAATACATTGCGAATTACTACCACAGTTGTCCAATCCTCGGGCACATTCATCCACATCTATATTGAGCAATCATACACAGAAACAATTAAGTCTGTAACACTCATTTGAAACATTTTTGAAAATTGCAATAAGTTAACTATTCTACTATACTTCTGACGATGGTTCTATCAAATATTTCTCAGACGATGGTTCTATCATAAAAATTAGTCTAGTCGTAAAATTTTAACACGGGGTTCTTCAGGCTGGAAAAAGTTTATGTTATGAATGGCAGAAAATTCTCGATTCTTGGATTTCTGAAACACTATTTTTAGCATCTTATTTGAAATTATAAAAGTAAGGTTTCGCCATGATTAGGAGAACAAAATGCAATTACTGTAGTATAATTAGTCGGAATACCACCATGAATATAATTAGCATTACTGGTCTCACCAGTAATATTGATTGGAAAAATGAAATAACTTTATTTTAACTGTGAAATAAATAGACTATCCAATTAAATTAGCAAAAAGTTGCTTATTATTGCTTATTATAAATCTGGCTGGCTGGCTATATTATATTTTCTGCCCGAGTGTACTATCAACGTTTATATAGAATTAAAATACTCATTAATAATTCATACACCATGTGGCAAATCATGTTAGCCATGAGCCATGCATAATATGTCACGTGGAGTGACTTTATCTGATAAAGCATGTGGCATTATATAATTGTTCATCCTAATTAGTAAGATTATATAATGGTTCATCCTAATTAGTATTCTTTTGTTATCCTATTTTAAGCTATTCAAAACACTCGTTCGCTTGTTTTTTCAGACATAAAACGCTCGGTTGCGACTCGCGTATTATATCTGATCAAACAGTAAACACTCCTACTCGTGTTTTAAATAGTACTAATGATCTTCTTACTAGTATGCAGGCGGCGCTTGAGTATCCACATTTCATTCGAATGGTTAAAAACAATACTATAAAATATTTTACCTGTTAAAGAACATTCTACTCCTGCGTCCTGATAATGGTTGCAATAAGTATTTCCCCAACCATTATGAGAGCAACTGATTAAATTTTCTTCTTTTCCAGTACATCTGACATAATTTAACCATATTTGTCCAGTACCATCAGGAACTTGGTATCCCCGAAGAGCTCTAAGAGCGTTCTTATAACCAAGTTGACGACAAACAACGTTAGCATCATTTATATCCCAACTATAATGACAGATTGTTCCCCATCGTCCATTATAGAGTATTTCCACACGACCAGTTCCATTTGAACTTGATGGTCCTCGCAACCTGACAGACACACCTGTAAATATTTAACATCAATTATTTTTCACCCTGCTCGGTTTCCTTTGTTCTTGTCGGGGAATATATTATTCAATATTCCCCTCTAATCAATTTCCGTTTTCCAATCAATTTCCGTTTAATAATCCCCTCTAACATTCACCTGCAATTAATAATCCCCTCTAACATTCACCTGCAATAGTTTTTGCAGCACAAAAAATGCATGAGAAACAACAACATCGCGAAGGCAATATGGCATTAAGAATTATTTCTTTTCTGAATAATCCCCTCTAACATTCACCTGCAATGTCTTTGCAGCACAAAAAATGCATGAGAAACAACAACATCGCGAAGGCAATATGGCATTAAGAATTATTTCTTTTCTGACTCGTTAACGCGACCTCGCAGTGTGAAAAATAAGTACGTTATTTTGAGGCACCTCGGGGATATGTGTTTATTCACCTCGGCGCTGCGCGCCTCGGTGAATAAATCACATATCCCCTCGTTGCCTCAAAATAACCTATACTTAGAACACTAAGAACAGGTAGAAAGTGGGATTGAGATAACCATGATATCCCCTCTTGCCCAGCGAACTCCCGGTAAACGCATGCCTGTAGTTGGTTATACCTAATTAATTTTGTCAAGAGTAACTTCTATCATCGAATTTATATGCACGTCGAAAAATGCGTCCCACAAGGTGATCGTCTAAGCCCACTGTTTTTTAATCTGCTGGTCAAACCTTTGTTCAGTATATTATTAAAAATGAGTTATTATTTAGTTAGTACATAATATCAAAGGGCTCGAGGTTTAACAAGATAGAATACTCGTATTCCGAATACTTATGCCCGAAACAGGGGTATCAGCTTGGCAACGACGCGGCAGGTATAACGGGACAAATGGACGAAAATCAGATCTTGTTAAATGCTTATATATAATTCAGAGTTGGCAAACGTAAGACATTCGGTATATATAGAGAAACTAAATTCTGCAGCTAAGCAAACATTTCCGAAAGTTTTTGTTAATACAGAGCCAATATCAGCAGTTGATAATATGGATAACATGCAGTGCTCATAAGCAGGAATTTCTGGAAATTGTGGAAAATATTCTCAAGAAGATAGACCTGTTGCCATTACACTCCAAATACAAATTGGAACTCAATCTATTTACTTTATCGAAACTTTCGTGGCATTTAACTATCGCCGACATTGAAAAGACCTGGATAAAAGAACATTTAGACAACCTGTGTCATAATAAATTACGTATAGATGGCTAGAGATTAATTCCTTCCAGTGGTACTCTTGACATAGTTTGCTATAAGGCGAAAACAAAGTTTGGCTTGAATTTTATTGATGTTTTCATTTTGGTGTCTATATTGATGTTTTGGAATTAAGAATATAATAAAGACAATGCTGCACGTAAACACGATCGTGCATGGTCTATGCTCTCAACTAAAAAATCAATATGATGACAAATCGAGTAAAGTGTGTTAGCATTTCGGTTGGAGTTTTGGGATTTCTAGGAAAGAGCATGCAGTCGTTCATTCATGATTCAACGACTTGTTATTAGATAAACAAGAAAACTACTAATAATCTAATTGCTAAAATAGGTGCATGTTGCATTAGAACAACTTATTATATACAGGGTGCATAAAAAAAAACTGAACAGATTTGAAATTGCTCTCAATTTCGCTAAACACCTACTTGTATCCGTTTTTTTATATATATAGCTTTTTTGGGTACTTATAATGTAGAATAATGAAAAAAATTTCTTGAACTCAAATTTTGTGAACCAGGGGTGTGTGTCTTTTCGAAAAAAATTAAGAATGCCTCGCGCACAAAATTTAAAAGTTGTAATCGTATTTTGAGTTAATAGATGGAAAATTTGTCGGGTTTTTAAATACTGTACAAAATTTCGGACAATTTGCTTTAGTTTAAGCCCTTTTACTATTCACGCAAATTTACGTTTTTCCTAAAAATCAGCTATTTGCATGCTTAATTAATGCCTTAGCCTAATTTGCATATGTTAGCAATATGCAAATTAGGTAAAGGCATAAATTAAGCATGCGAAAGGCTGATTTTTTAGAATAAAATGAATAGTTAAAGGGCTTAAACTAAATCAAATTGTCTGAAATTTTGCACAGTAATTAAGAACCCAACAACGTTTCCATCTATTAACTTAAAATACGATTACAGCTTTTAAATTTTGTGCGCGAGTCATTTTTAGTTTGTTGGAAAAGACACACCCCCCTGATTCACAAAATTTGATTTTGAGATTTTTTTCTTCATTATTCTACATTATAAGTACCCAAAGAAGCTATATATATAAAAAAGCGGATACAAATAGGTGTTTTGCGAAATTGAGAGCAATTTCAAATCTGTTCAGTTTTTTTTATACACCCTGTATATTCTCCATAAAGGACAAGAACTGGACGGAACCTAGCCTGTGTGACAGGCTCAATGGATAAATGAGAGCCTGCAACAATCCCAAGGAAATTTGATCACCGCCCACTAATTACTATGATAATTTATTTCCAATTCAACCAATCATATTCTTTGAAATTCGTGTCCGTAATGCAGTGTGAGTAAATAACTAATATACTTATTACTGCTGTAGCCATATGGAGCAGTGATATAGCGTAGCTCGAGAATTCAAACTTTTAAAAAATTGGCAGTTTAAATTACTTTTGGAATAAATAAAACATAATTTTACACCGGCGATGTTGGTTTGGTACATATGTAGTATGTGAAACATTTTGACGTGATAAACAGTTTAAACGCCGTTACTCAACACTGACTATTTTTACGTATTAATAATGAACGGAACTCAAAAATATATTTATATCAAAAGGAAGACAATACCATCTTAGGTCCAAACATTACAATAAATTTCAAAATCATACAACATAGAATTATGGGCGAATATATGTTTCAAAATTGCAACGGCTGAACAGTATAAACGAATACAAATTGACAATAACAAACTCCAGTTTACTCAAACTATATCACATTACAAGCTACTGTAAATTGCACTGTAGTTTATAGTCTGCTGTAAAACTGTATTTTAAAATAAATAATATAAAAGCAACGTTTGTAGATCCAGAAGTAAGTTTCATAAATACATAAAGCGACATGTATTCCAAACTTCAATAGGATACATAATTTGTCAATCAATATTTCAAATTGATCGTGTATAGCTACTGCATTATTTAGATACCAAGATGCATGTGCATGGGTTTGTATCCATGCTCTTCGACTTGTCAAGGCAGATATCTAATGAGACTGGAAAACCTGCCAAAACATCTCAACAATTTGCGGCTGTTCAGTACGTTTTTAGTTTAAAACCCAAATTCACTGTACTCTTTCAAAAATATACGCTTTTATTGAAAGCGTATAAACATTGTGCCACAGACGGTTCTATATAATTTATGCGTATTTTGGCATATATTATTATTTTAGCAAATATGATTTTTGAGTCCGCTCACGACCCCGAAATACCAAATTTCCTTGAGAATGTTGCAGGCCCATATTCGTGGCAGGCTAGACGGAACCTAACTTATTAACAATAGTTAACGCTACTGTCTCGGTTTACCTCAGCTTAATTAACAATTAGGTTTGGTCTATCGGCCAATCTGAGCTCCCGAAAAACATTTACAACTTTACCATTATTTTTATTATTATTACGTATATTTGTTTTTATTTGATACAAAAGATCAGAGGCAATAGATTGCTGAGAATCGTAAAACCCATGGTAAGTTTGCTTTTAAAATTGACGTATTTGTTTGTTTTAAAAAACTGATGTTGCGTATAATAAAAAGACAATGCATTCAAGTGTATTGTTTTCATACTTTGCCCTTTTCATCAATTTAGGTTAAAATCTTTAAATAAAGAGGAAAGCAAAGTTATCGTTTTGAAACTCAAATTGTATAAAAGGCTGTTTAGTTAAAGAACTTTTTAAAATGTTTTGCGAAGCGTATATGTGGCTCAATTTTACATTAAATTGAAGTTTATATCACGCCTCTATCGCATGTATATTTGAGAATAGAAGTGATAATTTTAGGCTGTTTAGTTTAGTTTTGAAATTCAAAATGGATGTATTTCCAATCAAATCAAGGTTTGGAAAATATAGGCGAGGGGTTGTAGCTATACCTGTGCGCGTTTTAGAAGGAGTTACTATTTTTAGACATTTGTAATTTTGTATTCTTTTGTATATTTTAAATTTAATCCTAACCCTTACTCGAATCCTCATCCTAATCTTAATCCTAACCTTAACCCTCTCACTAATTCAAACCCGAATCCTAACCCAAAGTATAAAAATAACTACACGATTGATTGCTTGCTTTAAAAAACAGATTTTGCTTTTCATAATAGTGCATTATTTATATAATTACCCTCTATATTATGTTTGAAAAATATAGTGGTTTTGCTTGCAAGGTGATGGAGTTTCTGATGCATGTATTTTTTGTACCATTTTTTTATGACATCAACATATTGTTGTTAGGGACTACAATCTCGTTTTTAATTAAATTTGTTGTAAATAGATTCTACTTGTACGTAATTTCTTCTTTCATAGTCCTTTATCACTAGAATACTAAAACTATAGAGGCCTTGCTATAAAAGCACAACAGAATTTTCAAAGGTCCTTAAAGGCGGATTTCCAGCCCTCGCACGAAGCTCCTCGCAGCTCGCTGCGAGAACTCGCAGACGTTCTGCGAGTGTTTTGCCGCTTGCAGGGAATTGAATAGTTCAAAATTTTGAACTATTTTTTACTCGCTGCGAGAGATCGCAATATTAAACCAATCATAAAACGGCATACAGTCACATGATAATTTGTTTTCAAAATGGCGGCTAGATGGAGTGATGAAAATATAGAAATTGTAATAATTTTTATTGGACTTCTAAATTAGTGGCTTTACCAAATTGTTTAAATAATCCGGCAAATTGGTTTGGTAACATCCTGAAATAATTGAAGTAGCCTTCGTGGTCTTCCTCCTGTAATTCTTTAAAAGTCTTAACTAGTGTAAAAAATTCACTTAATTGTGCTAGCGTTTGGAATATTGGTCTTCCCCAAAACTGTTTTAAATATTTGATACGTCGTTTTCGTCGACTTCGCAATAACAACGTGCAAAAGCAATAATTGCTTTTTGCTAAGCGCCATTTTGAACTTTGAACTCTTCCCGTCACTACCTAGCATACAAACAAGCATTCCATGAGCTACGAGATTGGCGTGTGGTGGAAACGGAATAACATTCATGCGAGTACTCGCAGCGAGCTGCGAGGAGCTTCTTGCGATGACTGGAAATCCGCCTTTAGCCCATTATACTACTGTAATTATTTTTAATACTTGTAAACATTTTGTGGGGGAATTAATAAACATCTTAAATATTTAAATCAGTTTAAGAGTGGACAGTCGCGGATATTGCCTTTGATAATCCAAATTTAGATATTAAACCTTTTAAGATTTAAACCTTTTAACCTTTTAAAAAAATTCTAAAATCCTCCAGCCCTAATTTCCATAACTTGCACCAGTTGGGATAATGATTGCAGAAGCCAAGCGATTGGTCATGCATTTCATAAGACAAATATCAATATATTAATCGGATAATCACTTTCATCTAGTTCAAACTTCACGTTGCAACACCTCAAACTATGGTGGGAGGTTTTTTGTGGCACACCTTCGATAACCTGTTCCTTAAGTTCCTTATTTGTTTGATACGTAAGATTCATGATCAATTCATGCCGGGAACTTAATCAGTCCTGCCAGGTTCAATTTCAACCAGGGACCAAATTTTGCATTTTTCGCTTCTGGTCCTGGTTAGGTCTAATAATGGAATGTAAATTTCCACTCGACAATTTCCATGCACAATACATGGCAAATACCATCTCAAAAAATTATGTTATCAATTGTGAAATAGCAAAAATATTTTGATTTGGTAAGAAATGAAATTCCCCTTTTCATAACGTGACACCAAGTTTCAGTTGAGCATTGTATTCATGAGCTTTCGTTAACTTACATTATTATATATTCAAAGTCTATTCTCGCTCGTGATTGGGCAAAACGCGACGGAAAATTTAGGTCAATCTTCGACAAAAGTCTTGAGACCATTCCAGCCAATATTACAAATTTATTGAACATTGACAAAATAAACGTTGTCCCCCCCGTCCCCCCAGTTCAATATAGGGAGCTTTAGATTTGAATACGAGTACGACTACGAGTACGAGATTCGTCAAGCTAAACGCATGCTCTATGCTTACGCCATCCTGTACTGACGCGAAAAAGTCGTAGCCGTCGGCCATCTGAGTACGAAATTGTGGAGAAATCTCGTAGTCCTCACGACGACTTTTAAAAAAAACAACAAAGAAAGTTGGCTTTTTTTTGTTTTCCAAAAATAATTTGTAGCATTTATATAGCGTTTATCGGCGCAAATAATATATTAGTACTAAATATCTGGCCTGTTTTTAATGTTATGACTTGTTTACACGTTTTGTAGGGGATTTTAGTCTGCAGGAGATTTAGTTTATGAAACTTTTTCTCTCGTTGTTGGTTTACTGTTATAAAAGCAACATTTGAATCGAAACGAAAACGACTACGGTAATTTCCTCGCACGCGAGTCAAATCTAAAGCCCTCTAATGTTGTAAACAACGCCGAAACAAATTTTGGTAATATATCATGACACAAGCTCAACATTGAGTTGGGGGAGCAGGGGTTTAAGAAGAGGCCTGCTCTGGGACCTTAACTCGCCGCGAGATAAGGCG
>CACRXK020011586.1:0-16134 GCA_902702795.2 Paramuricea clavata | reverse complement strand
CACTAGCTTAGTGGTATTCGGAGTTTTTTGTGTTTCAAGCATATTGCAATTAAAGTCCCCTAATATATTAATAGACTCCTTGTCTTCCTTTTCTCAGGCTCTGTAAGTAATTTTCAAAATTGTCTAAAATACTTGCTTCGCTCGCTGGGGGCCTATACCAAGTAGTAATAAGAAAAGGTTTTAAAAATTTGCCTATAACCTCGATAGTCAATATCTCAAACCCACTAATGCTATTTCAGCATTCGTATAATAGAGCTGTCTAACCTTGTCTCATTTATTGCCAAGATGTCAAAAGTCTGATTTAACATGACTACTTTGAGTTCGTCAATATGCTTGGTTAAACTAGTAATGTTAAGCGGGCCAAGCGCGGCTATTTTAAAGCCTTTTAATGACTTGACCTCAGAAATAAAACCTGAACTGGTTTTATCATTTTGACGCACTCTGGCTATTTTCATTCACATTTAAAATATGCTGCCTCGTTTCGTCGTTCGTCTCGCAAAAATCTTGTTAATTCTGATTTCTAAAATACAGTGGAAATTTTTGTACACAATAACACAATCTTATACTGCAACTGTTTAATTGTAAACATCGTGAATAAAACTAATAAAATTATAAAGAGGCCGCTTTGAACCTTGTGTGACTTGCTATATCAACAGCTGGGGCGGCGAACCGAAATCCCGAAGGTGTGAGTTCGAATAATTTGTGTTTACCTTTGGAGTTTGTGTCTCATATTATGAAAATAGTTAATGTGGTATCAATCCCTCGAAATATGTTGCCAGTGTTGTTGTTGTCATTATGCCGACAGAAGCGCTTGGGGAAATCTTGACGAAATTCGAAACAAGTGTGATTGAGAATGTGGCTGCAGTTCCTGTCTTCGTGGCAAAGCCAAGGGCGAAATTTTTGACCGTGCACAAGCTGGATAAACAGAATTTGTTCAAGCTCGTGCGCGCTATGAAGATGATTTCGTTGTAAAGAAGACAACAGAAGAGTTCAATAGATTGACAGTGACGAGAGTACGAGACGCTAAGATTATATTCAACTTTTTTGTGTTACAAAAATGTATGTTTTGAAATTATGAACAGTTGGAAGTATGAATTCATTGATATTACTCTCATATTGACACTAAATGATGATATTCTTGTGACACTGAATGATCTAATAGTAATATTAACTTCAACAATTCTGGTCAATCTAGTGACCACGTTAGTTCATCATGTCTTTTCAAGACAGAGGACAATTGCTAAATATATGCTTGTTTCGCTCTATATCAGAGTTCTCAGGAAACACTGATGAAATTTCTATTTACATCATTCATCAACGAATCTTTCTTTTTCTTAACAAATTTATTGGGTTAAATATATGGTAATACAAATAATTTATAAACAATTATTATTAACATGCACACACATATCCAATGGGATAGGCATGAATATGACTCAAGGGCTTATGCCCCCCTGAAAATACTGAATATACTATATATAATTACAGTTTGTGACATAAACAGTCAGGTAAGCACCATTCACATAAGAACCTGTTCAGTCTGACTTGGAAAAAATCTAGGTTCTTATTTATATATGCAGGGTTTTACTGTGTTGTCTGATTTCATGTCACAAAACAGGCCATGGCAGCTTGTTCTGATATTATATATATGGGATGGTGCCACTCTTGGTGACACAAAATCAGGCAATCATAGTACAATATGAACTGGCTTGTGTTTCAGATTGCTTTGTGTAGGTGGCAATCCATCTAGGAGAAAGAAAGCTCGGATTTCAAACCCCCAGACCCCACCTTTGGACAATACATGTATTGACTATAAATTATGATTATTAGAGCTTGGAAATTAGGTTAAATTCTTAAAGAAAAGCGACTCATTTTGGTATGTGAGGTATAATTTACATGTATATACATGTATATAAATTGTGCACAAATTATCTAACTAATAGCTATGTGTAAAGCTATACTGTAAAGCTGCTAACACTTTATTTATCTCAATGACATTTTCAGTATTCTGGATCATTTTCATTACTTTGTGAAGAGTTTATTTTCTTTGATTTATATACATTTTTAGATTTGATTTGTTTTCATGTGATAAAAAAGAACCTGAAATGCTAGCCTAAAAAAAAGTTTTATTTAGGGTGTCTAAATAAAAAAATTTAGCTTGACACGTTCTTAAATTGTAGGTTCTTATATGCAAGGTTTTAGTCACAATTAGGGTGAAAAAATATACTAGTAATTATTAGTTGAGTTTGTTTACATCATGTAAGTTTCTGTGATCAAAATATTTTATAAACTAAATGTCTTAGGCGGTGTTTATATGGAGGCGAGCCAGCCCGGTTACCTGAGCTAATTTAATTTAATTTGTAAACGTCAACTTTTAAACTTTACACCAAAGTGTGTTTCGTTAATCGAACTACGAATCAAATTTTATAATCGCTGTAAATTTTAAAATTTTATAACAGCTATCAGCACCAAAAAATTCTTACTTTTGCTGAACTGATTAACGTCGGCAAAAATTTTCCGACCTGGGAGGTTGATAGGTCGGCATTTAGGTCGGCATTGCCGAATGCCGACCTCGTTTTCGAGTGCTGTGCTTTGATTAAAATATACTTTGATCAGAGAAACTTTTTATGTGTTTCTATTAAGTGAGCAGAAGTTGTCCATGAGAAGACAGTCAAAGACAGTAAAATGACAAGTAGATTAATTTATATCATTTATCACTCTGACAATAAACACTATATAAACAGCCATCCAAAACATGACTCCAAATTGCTCATTAACACTTTTTCATTGACAACTCCTACTCACGAGTATAATATTTTTAGGCCTTAATTATATGGGTTTCAGTTTGTAAATAAAAGAGAGAACAGTTCGTATGTAACGATACTACGATAGTGTATAATTAAAATTTAAAATAGTAAATAAAGAGATATTTATAGTCATTAAAACCTCGATTGACGGGCTTCAACAAGCGATTTCACTGAAGGATCAACAGTGAAGGGAGTGAATAGCAGCTATGTTGGGTGAAATGTCCAATTCTTCTTGGATTCGTTTCTTAAAAACCTTTAGTAGAAGCTTGAGGATGTAGGTATATCATGGGGAAACGCAGACAGAAATGGCACGCTCTCCATCGAGGAAAACAGTAAAATAGATACACTTTGATACACTTTGGAAGCATCCCTGCTAGCGTGGTAATTCTTTCCTACTCGTCATGTTGCCTCAAAAACTTGTTATTTGACGGATTGTCGCTCAAAGAAACAAAAAAGCTCAATATATTTTGGAAACTTCTAGCTTCACTCCTTCGCTTGCGAAAAAAACAACGCGCGTGTTATTGCCAGAAATGAGACTGGACCGAGTATAACCCAATCTCGTTCCCCGAGCATGCCCATTCGCAGGTTAAGGGTGGGCATAGCTCTGGAGAAATCGAATTGATTCAGGCCTGTGATTGGCTAACGGCAGATAGTACGTTGGATTTCCAACGCGAGTTCTACGCATGCAAGTGTTTGGAATTTCTCGTCGAAAATTTGATACTTTTTACACTGAAATCGATTGAAAACAACTAGAAATTCTGGAGGAAGTATGTACGAAAGCTTCGGATTGATAGGGATACAACTACCTGAAAAATACAAGGAGAACTTCGACGTTTCGAGCGAAGGCGCTTCGACTTGTGCTGTTAGTGTTTGTATACATCGTACTTGACCTTTTGTATTGTCATACCTAACACTATGTATACCATGAATTCTGACAGGAGAGTTAAATGTAAATTTTAAAGCATAAAATATATAATACTTATTCTTGAGGAGATTATATTTATCAGCAAAGGTCAAGTACGATGTATACAAACACAAACAGTACAAATCGAAGGGCTTTCGCTCGAAACGTCGAAATTCTCCTTGTATTTTTCAGGTAGTTGTATCCCTATCCAACCGAAGCTTTCGTACATATTTCCCCCAGAATTTTTAGTTGTTTCCAATTCGATTTCAATGTAAAATGTATCAAATTTTCGACGCTAAATTCTAAACACTTTATTTATGATGCTTGTGATGTTACTCTGAGTGTATTTCCACACCGGGCAAGCTTGAAAAATATGCCTGACCACGGTGGGAGTCGAACCTACGACCTTTGGAATACTATCCCAATGCTCTGCCAACTGAGCTACGCGGTCTGGTCGGTTCGAGTATGTGATATTTCGGAACAGAATCTAGTTCCTTCGATATCGATGTAATCTAATAATCATGAATTTTTCTGTGTTGGTGTAATGTACTCAGGTGAATATGATGCTTGTGATGTTACTCTGAGTGTATTTCCACAGCGGGCAAGCTTGAAAAATATGCCTGACCACGGTGGGAGTCGAACCTACGACCTTTGGAATACTAGCCCAAAAATCATGATTATTAGATTACATCGATATTGAAGGAACTAGATTCTGTTCCGCAATATCACATACTCGAACCGACCAGACCGCGTAGCTCAGTTGGCAGAGCATTGGGCAAGTATTCCAAAGGTCGTAGGTTCGACTCCCACCGTGGTCAGGCATATTTTTCAACCTTGCCCGGTGTGGAAATACACTCAGAGTAACATCACAAGCATCATATTCACCTGAGTACATTACACCAACACTTTATTTATATTTTGCAACAATGCCGAGCATGCGTAGAACACACGTTGGAAATTCAACGTGAATCAATTCGATTTCTCCAGAGCTATGCCCACCCTTAACCTGCGAACGGGCATGCTCGGGGAACGAGATTGAGTATAACCGGGTTGCGCAACTTCCGGTGGAGTCCCCAGGCAAAAACAATCACAGACATGCGCAGAAGGGACTGTAACCTACCTTTAAAGGACATTGGCAACCAAAATTTTTATTAGATATTTCAATCCTACTTGACAACCTAACTATGAAAATATTATCATTTCCTTCTCGAACATTTTAGTCTACGAGTAAAATGCATGCAAACGTTGTGTTTCGCCGCCATCTTGGAAAAAATGACCTTCGAAGGTCAATTTTGTGACGTCATTAGATGGGTAGCACCAAAACTACAAGAGAGAATTCTATTGCGTGCTTTTATGTTAGCTAAAGATATGTCGTTTTGAGCGTTATACTGGCCAATACTCTTCGCAATCAAACAAGAGAAGTCTACACTATCAGATAAAAACATATCTAGCGACTGAGAAAGCAAGGAATGGCGCAATTTACAATACTGGTAATTGATCATAAAATATTGCATTAGTGTTTGCCTTGTTACACTCGAATTTCTGCGTTTATTTAACACGGATTAGGATATATACTAAGAGAAATAGTGTCACAAATAAGGTACATACTTGGTAAAACGTTTCTGCCTTTGGTTTTGGTTCAAAGTGCACTACGCGTGGTAATACTCGGTATTGTTTTATAGTCATGAAATTGTGTTTACCCAGCTAATGACGTCAGATAATGTATGCTGTGGCATAAATGGTTTTTTTTCAAAATGGCGGACAACTGTTGAACTTTTTATTACATTTTCTCAACAACTAAACGCGACAAACCGGCCAAAATATAAAATTAAGTATTCCGTAAGTAAACCTAATAGATATAAGCGATAAAAATTTTGATTGCTAATGTCCTTTAATACTGGTAAAACTTTCTTCGAAGCTCGAAATTTGCAAAAATAGAACGAGCATTAAGCATAGCCTGCGTAGCAGGCGTTTAGTGCGTGCGGGAGAAGAAAGGGCGTCGTTTGAGGAAACGCCTGCCCAAATGGCTATGACAAATTAGTTTTCGCCCATTAAGGATGATTGACGTTTTGTAATTAGCAACTTCGCCCATTATCCAATCATAGTCGAGATTTATATTTAGCATCATGCATGCCTTTTGCTCGGCAACTAGGGAGATTTGCGGAGATGTTATGTATTATTTAAAACATGAGCAGCAGTGTTTTATCAGAAATAAAGATGATCTGATAAAACACACACTGCTAGTGTTTTAATTCTAGTAAGTTCATTGGCGAAGTAACTTTCAAAAAATTCGTTGTGTATGTCGAGAAAATCATAGTTAAAGTTTATGTAAATCAAGCAGGGTTGGTAAGTTAGAAGAATAATTAGGCCAAATCGTTATTAGTGCCGTTTAGAAAACAAAGAAAACAAAAGGCCAAGACAAAGAAAACAAAAGCCTACTTTAGTGTGACGGTGTTTGGCCTAATTAGGGAGTGGTCATTATTTGACCACTCCCTAAAGTTTTACCCTTATAAATAGGGGGGGGGGTCAAAAGAGTTTTAACACAGAGAAAGGGGGGGGGGCGGTCATAAAAGTTTTTGAACTTAAATACCATGTCTGGAGTTCTGATTTCTATAATCACAAAAGCAAAAAAGAAGACTCTGAAAATGCTATTTTCAACGATCTAGAGACTCGAAATTTTCAAAATTTCCCTGCTCGGCGCCAACCATGGTAGCGCCTCGCGATCGTGGGAGTCGGGCCCACTAAGTTTAACAAGCTTTTTACCCCCTGAGTGACCCAGTTGTGGTATTTACATAAACATACCATGCAAGTACACATAACTGATCAGATTCGGTCTATCAACTCACAATGTAACGCTGTATATCCAAAAATCTGTTTCAGAAAATGCTCACATTTCAGTTCTAGGGGTGGAAAAATACACCAACAACCATCTGTCATCTCTCCACACTCAATATAGTATGGTCCCTATTTGTAGATGCCCACCCCCAGACAAGTTCTTAAAAAAACTCTGTGTTCAAATCATTTCGCTGTATGAAGACGGGTCATGGGTTAGGTTTATGGTAGGACAAATGTTGCATTGCAAAGTAGTAACACATAATATATATTTTTTAATCATATATGGTTGAAGCATATTCACCAGGGTAAAACATCATGAGCTAGATTAAACAGATTGTCCTAATATATAACTTTACCTGCAACGCACACCTGTTTCATTGCTGTTAATTTTTCAATCCACACTGGGGGGGGGGTCAGAAAAGTTTCTACTTTTATGAGGGGGGAGGCACAAAAAGTTTGCCTTCAGTCTGGAGGGGGGTCAAAAAGTTTTCAATCTTTATTTTCCCCATTTCCCCCATCCGTTATGTCGGTACTCCTTATTCAGCAAACCTACCAACTCTGTAAACAAGGGAAATCCCTATCACATATAAAGATACGACACGTTTATGATTTTTCCTTGCGTTTTCCTCATGAATTATTAATGACTTTTTTAAGCTATTTTACACAACAGTCCCAACACAGAGCTTTTATCCTTTAAAAGGCTCCTGAACCAAATAACAGTTGAGCGTGTTTTGAAATGTTATTCTTAAAATCATCGTCCAACTTCATAGCTGCAATGCCAAGTAATGTCACGACAAATAACAAGACAACTATAAGAAATAGTCAATCCCTGCTCGTGCTGGCATCAAAGCTATTAAAATAGCATGAAGCAAGCTTTAATTTGCCGATATAAATATATAACTGAATTTGAAAGATCAAACTTATCCGTATCCCGTAGGAAGAATCGCGATAACCGGCGTCTTCACCACGTAGCAAATTAATAATAGACTTTCTCTGTTCTGGTTTCAACTGAATTTCGAAGCCTAAATACTTGAAATATAAGAAAGAGTTTGCTCCAAAGCAAGCATATTTTTATGAGAAATATACGGCTATCGCTATTCGATACGCGAGCAAAATTATTGTTGACATTTGAGTTACGTAATTACTTCCGTTAACGAGATTGACCAATGGGAAGCTATTCCGAAGATTTTTGGATTCTTTCTGCTATTGGAACATCCGTACAAGCTGCAATTTTCGCCTGGCATAGCATTTCTCAATGGAATAAAACAAAGCAATACAATATGGAACACTTTGTGAAAACTTATATCATGTTTTTCATGCAGGTTTACGATCACGTGATAGCAAAACATTATAAAAATAACATAATATGTTTCCACGCCCACTTTCACAGCCATCTTCGCTTCGATAGGCTATGCAATCTCGTTCCCCGAGCATGTCCGTTGGCAGGTTAAGGGTGGGCATAGCTCTGGAGAAATCGAATTGATACACGTTGAATTTCCAACGTGAGTTCTACGCATGCTCGGCAATGTTGCAAAATATAAATAAAGTATTTAGAATTTCGCGTCGAAAATTTGATACATTTTACACTGAAATCGAATTGAAAACAACTAAAAATTCTGGGGGAAATATGTACGAAAGCTTCGGTTGGATAGGGATGCAGCTACCTGAAAAATACAAGGAGAACTTCGACGTTTCGAGCGAAGGCGCTTCGATTTGTACTGTTAGTGTTTGTATACATCGTACTTGACCTTTGCTGATAAATATAATCTCCTCAATAATAAGTATTATATATTTTTATGCTTTAAAATTTACATTTAACTCTCCTGTCAGAATTTATGGTATACGTAGTGTTAGGTATGACAGTATATAAAAGGTCAAGTACGATGTATACAAACACTAACAGCACAAGTCGAAGCGCCTTCGCTCGAAACGTCGAAGTTCTCCTTGTATTTTTCAGGTAGTTGTATCCCTATCAATCCGCAGCTTTCGTACATATTTCCTCCAGAATTTCTAGTTGTTTTCAATCGATTTCAGTGTAAAAAGTATCAAATTTATCGACGAGAAATTCCAAATGCTTTGTTTATATTTTGCTGCAATTGCCAAGCATGCGTAGAACTCACGTTGGAAATCCAACTTACTATCTGCCGTTAGCCAATCACAGGCGTGAATCAATTCGATTTCTCCAGAGCTATGCCCACCCTTAACATGCGAACGGACATACTGGGGGAACGAGATTGTACGCTATGGCTTACCTAATTACATACTTAGCCTAGATTATTTTATCTTTACAACAATTTAGAAAAACGAGGCTTCGGTAGCGAAGTGGTTAGCGCACTTGCTTTTCACCTTTAAGGTCGCAGGTTCCAATTCCAGTGAGAACTTTCCCAATGCGACTCGAACCCAGTCCTCGTGTGAAAAGAGTAAAAGTCAACGCTCTGCCGAACGTCGTGTGCTTTCTCCGGGTACTCCGGTTTTCTCCTACAGAGAGAGTTGACAGGATGAGTTACGTATGCTGTTGTGGGTACCCTGCTCTAGTTGACAAAGCCAAATAAATAAATAAATAAACACATAAATAAATTGTGATGTTACTCCCCTAACTGTGTTGATCCTATATAACCCACCCGGACAACTTTCTCCGTGGGAAGAAACCGGAGCAAAACCACGACTTTCGACTGACTCTTTTCATATGAGTCCGTAGCGAGAATCGAACACACGAACTCAGAGGTGAAAGCCGCTTATTTTGACGACTGCGCTACCGAATTATGTATTCATTGCAATTAATGCAATGATCAACTAATTATAATATAGCAGTTTGACGGCGTTGGCATCTCTGAGGCTTCAATTTGTAAAATACGCTACAAAAAGATGCTGCGACACACTGATTTTGGCCACTAAATCTTTCAACATGGGCGTTTGAATTTTGAAGACGAACCGAGGTTAATTATTAAATATATCATAGTCTACGCAACAAATTCATAAATCATGAAAATAGAAACGTGATATATGTTAACCAAGATCTTCTAATTGATGCATAATCAATTACAGGCTTGAACATTTTGGTTTAACATAACACGTTTCTAATTTCATGAATCTGTGGCTTGCATTACGATCAGTATTTAACCACGGTTCGTTTTCAAACGCGATGCTGAAAGATTTGGTGACCAAAATCAGTGTGTCAGAGCATCTTTTTGTACGTATTTGCTCCTGGTTGGGATTAAAAACATATGATTTATACATTTGCGTTCGAACATTCCATCATTCTACAAGAAAAATATCTGATATTTTAGATCCTATAAATCTGATATTTTAGAAAAAGTTCTGATATATTTCGGACACGGGTAAAATATTCAATTTATAAGCAATGCTTCCAATAAGGGGAGGATATATAGTGGTTCAGTAGGATGATAGGTTTTGGTGAAGCGTAACATGTCAGGAAAAATCAAGAAAAACTATATAAACAAATTGGCGGTTAGTCATGCTTGGTGTTGGCTCCTCGTGTGCTTTTGGATCCGATAAATACTGCAATACTTGTATAAAGTCTGGCAAGTGGTTATTTGTTGGAAAAACAGTACAACCATGGATTTCTAGCGGTGCTATTAGTCGAAATTTAATGCCAACAAGAAGTCGAGCTGGATATACTAAGTCGAGAGTTCCGTTCTATAGTAACTGCTCGGCAACTTTTAATATTGAATATCTTCGTATGTGTGGTGACATCAGTCCTAATCCTGGACCTAAATCTACCAGAACATGTACAGAATGCGACCGAGTTGTTGCTAAAAATCATCGAGCGACAAAGTGTGATGGCTGCTCTATGTGGACTCACATCAATTGTGGAGACGTGCCACCAAAACAGTATCGGCAAATGAAATTATCTGGTAATATTTCACACACTTGCCGGTCATGCTTTGAAATACTACAGGAGTTTCCCTTCGCTAATACAAGCCTAAATTCTAGTAATGGTTCTGGTGATGACTCAGCCTCAGACGAGCAAGACCAACATTGCATCAGTTTGGGCTGATTACGACAATATTATTGAAGGCAATCCAAAAAACTATAAAATCGGTCATTTAAATGCAAATAGTATTGGCGGTTTCAAATTTTTCGAAATAAAAACATGGCTACTTTCAAGAAGATTTGATATGCTTGTTATTTCTGAAACCAAGATTGATGCAAGTTTTCGTGATAGTCACTTTCGAGTTGATTGCTACCGCTTTTGTCGTAGCGATAGAAAGGCCGGTGGGGGAGGGTTTATCATTTACGTTAGGAGCGATATTTGCTTTGTTAGAGCAAACCAGCTCAATGGTTTAAAGTTTGTGCAAGATTTGCATAGGGCGCCTTTTCATATAATGGCTATATTCGATGATGTGGATGATATGCTTTACGCATTTGGACAATTGTATGTTGAAATCCTAAATGAGCATGCCCCTTTGAAACAGACAGTCATTAGGGGAAATCAGGTACCATATACAGGGTGTATCAAAAAACCCGCAACCTCGGAATTTCCTAAGAAATCACTTTGCAATTCTTAAGCATAAAAGATTTTAGGCCCCTGGGAATTGAAATCGAATTGCTAATAGATCATGTTACTGTTGTTGTGCATTAAATAAATGCATAAATTTTGCTTTATGCACTCGCGTGTGCAGTAATTTTGACAGTTATGCTATTTTAAATTCCCAGGCGCCTAAAATCTTTTGTCTTTAAAACAATGTCGATGTCTTGGGAAATTCCGAGGTTGCGCTTTTTTTGATACACCCTGTATGACTGAGTAGGCATAGAAATAAATTATGGAAAAAATTCAGAAGGGATCGCACAAATCGAAATTATGATCAGTATAAAATTCAGCGTAACAAATGTACCTCCTTAAGACGAAAGGCAATAAAAGAATACTTTCTGAAAAAATCGACAGAACCTGAAAACCCACGAGAGTTTTGGAATGCGTATCGTCCATTTTTGCACAGTAAATCAAAACAAGCTAATGATATTGTTCTTAATGACAATGGTGTAGTGATAAGTGAAAAAGGTGAAATTGCCGAACTGTTCAATGAAAATTTTCTTAAAGTTGCCGATGATGTTGGACTTATTAGCGAAAGAGATTACGGTAAAGACTTCGAAGACCATCCAAGCATTAAAGCCATTCATCAGCATAATAGGGAATCGGGCATGCCTTTCTGTTTTGAATTTCATCACACAAATGAAGGTGAGGTAAAAAACCTACTTTCTGCAATAAATGTTAGAAAATTGTGTGGTTATGACATGTTATCGCCGAAGCTAATTAAAGAATCAGCAGATATAATTGCTACGCCAATTGCCAACATTCTGAATGCCTCCATTAACCAGAACTGTTATCCGAGTGCTTGGAAAAAAGGGCAATTAACGCCTTTATTAAAAAAAGATGACGAATTTAGCAAAGCCAACTATAGACCGGTGACAGTCTTAGGGGCTGTTTATATGGAAGCGAGCCAGCCCGGGTACCGGAGCTGGCTCGCATCCCCGAGATGAATTTCACCACGCGTTTACACGAAACTTACATCAAGGGCTGGCTCTTCGTGTTCTAATTTTTTTTGGCGTAAACAACTCCATATATGGAAGTTGGTTCCTTATATGGGAGTTGTTTGTGTATTCTGAATTATTCTAATTATTTGCGCATGCGTATTTGCTAAATTTCCAGCCCTACTAGGAGGAACACCGCGGAACAACGTCTGCGCATGCGTCAGCCGTACCTGTAATAGTATTGCGAACTTGATGAGAAGCTGTTCCGAACGTTTCCGAAGGCTCAAAATGGCGGTAAAAAGGAGTGACTTCATTGTGCGTCTTTACAGCCAGATTTCGAGCGCAAAAATAAACATGTCATTCTAAAAACTAGGAATAAATACAGCCAGAAGTTTCAAGAAATTGTATTGTACAAGAACATGAACTAAAGGTGATTGTTGACAAATTTATCGTGTAAAACATTTTGTTTATCAACTAAGCAACGACAATTTCCGAATTTTCGTTTGAGATACATTTCTTTAAAAAAAACTGTGTCGCCAAATATAAAAAAATTTCTTGTTCACAATAATTAAACTTTAGGATTTATTCTACAATTTGAGTGGGTTAAGAAGCTTAACTTTTCGAGAGTTTTCTTAACTTTTGAGTTTGAATTTTTGTTTTGAATAATTTTGCAAATATTTTCGAAGTCGTGTCCGTTAAAATTAACAATTTTTACATGAATTATATTTCATTCCATACTTTAAATGCCAGGACGCTTTCAATTAATGTCTAGTCTACCCATTTGCTTTTTTTTCTCGTTTATTTTACTAATTTTTGACCAATTAATAAGCATGTTTTTGTTTTGATGATATTCAAATTCCCCGCCATATTTTCATAATTTGGTGCATGCGCAGACGTTTTTCCGCGGTGTTACTAGGAGGGCTAGCCCTCCCTGTTGCGTTTATATGGAAAACTACCCAGCCCGTTTACCCGAGGTCTCGGGTCACACGAAGCGGGACCTCGGTTAGGCGGGCCAGCTCGGTTCTCATATAAACGCAACATGAAATTTAGTAGGAAATATTAACAGACGGGATCCCGCCTAAAGCGAGCTAGCTCGGGTACCCGAGCTGGCTCGACTCATATAAAGAGCCCCTTACCCATGTTAAATAATATATATGAGAGGTTATTAGCCGCTGAAATGGATGAATTTTGTACAGCGATTTTATCTGATTATATCAGCTCTTATCGTAAATGTTATAGTTGTGAGACAGCTCTATTACGGTTGACTGAGGATTGGCGGAAAATGCGCGATAATGGGGAATTAGTTGCTGTAGTTGCTATGGACCTCTCGAAAGCGTTTGATGAGATTCAACATGACCTACGTCTGGCCAAGCTCAAGGCATATGGTGTAGAAGAGAGGAGTTGTGCGCTGCTCAGGGACTATTTATCTGGAAGTCAACAAAGGGTTAAGATTGGCGACACTGTCTCTGCTTGGGCAGATGTCAAACGTGGAGTCCCTCAGGGAAGTGTTTTGGGGCCTACATTTTTTAATATATTTATTAATGACTTGTTTTACCATGTCACACAAGCCAAACTAAATGCTTATGCAGATGATCATCAAATATACCATTCTGATATTGATCCTGTAGCTTTAGAAAAATGTGTATGTGATGAATTCGAAGTTGCAAATCAGTGGTATCATAATAATGGAATGATTGTAAATGAGACCAAGTATCAAGCACTAATTCTTGGCAAAACTGATTATTGCTTCTCTTTCCCAGCCGTAAAAGAATCAATAGATATGTTTGGTATGGACATTGATAATAAACTAAATTTCAATAATCATATCACAACCGTTTGTAAAAAGATCAACAAACAGTTCAATGTCATGCTAAGATTTCGGAATTTGATTTCAAAAGATACTCTTTTATAGCTGTATAAAGCATTTATTCTGCCGAACTTTGACTATTGTTCATCGGTATGGCACTTTTGCGGTGCACGTAATACAGATAAAATAGACGCTCTGAATAAGCGCATTCTTAGATTTATGTTGCGAGACAATACTTCTTCGTACAGTATCTTGCTTAGTAAAGTTGGTTTAAAATCTTTATATACTAAACGCTTACAGAAATTTTTGATCATATTATACAAAAGTTTGTATATTCCTAATTATCCAGGATATATTAGAAATATGTTCAAACTACGGGATACACCATATGGTTTACGTGGTAACTACATCTTATCGCTACCTCATTCGAAGACAACGACCTATGGTTTACATTCCTTTTCCTATTTGGCAGCGAAATTATGGAATTCTCTTCCAGACTGTTATAGAATGACCAACTTTCTTGATTTTAAACGACGTATTCTACGTTATGAACCTTCACATTAAATTATTTTTGTATATATATAGTTTCTATTTAGTATTAGTATTAGTATTTATTTATATATTAATTAATTATACTTAGTTACTCGGAGAAATTAGCTATGTAAGCTACTCACAAATTCGAGTATAAATAAAGTTTATGTATGTATGCATGTATGTATGTCTACTGTAAGTTTCATTGAACAAAATGCCCAAAAGTCTCGACCTTCTCTTTAAAATATTTCTAACATTTTAAGAACCGTTTAGAATAAGGAATTACGTCATTCTTTAACTTTTCTACGTTAATTTTGGATACGGCCGCATGATATTTAACAGGATGCATAAATTTAATAGTATAATTATAATTTTCCCAAACTAATTTTCCATCATCAAACTTACGGCTGCCATACTTGTCCGGTAGATACAACCCCAAATGAAATTCCCATGAACTTTGTAAGTCTATGAAACTCATAATGGTCGGCACTGAAACTTCCAAAAATACTCGATTTTTATGAAACACAGCAGAGATCCGCTGCCACTGATCACTGAACTTCTTGGGTACATAAAATAGATCTGACCACGTGTTAAAACAACGCTTTACTCCTTCGCCATTTGCAAGATGAGTTTCTATCAATTTCGTGACATTTATATATTTACTTGAGCGATATTGTTTAATGATTTCTGAGTAAGAGTCTTCACAAGGCTTTGCAGACGTCCTCCACCAACTCCATTTGGTTATTAGTGGTCGTTTCCACATGGTATGAACTCCATGTACCACAAATTTTCCACCCAACCAAAATTTCTCCTTATCAAGCTTGTGGAATGTCCACCAGTTCACAATCATGTCGTCATTTATGTACAAGTAACCACGGTAATCCGGATACCTATGGATACAACAACGAATTAGCAGACACCACTACACAGGCTGTATAAAAAAAAAACTGAACAGATTTGAAATTGCTCTCAATTTCGCAAAACAGCTATTAATATCCAGTTTTTTATGTATATACCTTCTTTGGGTACTTGTAATGTAGAATAATGAAAAAAATTTCTGGAACTCAAATTTGTGAACCACGGGTGTGTCTCTTTTCCAAGAAACTAAAAATGGCTTGCGAACGAAATTTAAAAGCTTTATTCATATTTTGAGTCAATAGATTGAAAATATGTTGGGTTTTTAATTACTGTACAATATTTCAGATAATTTGACTTAGTATTAAGCCCTTTTCTATTCACGCAAACTTGCATTTTTTCTTAAAAATCAGCTATTTGCATGCTTCAATGATTTACTTTCTTGCACTTCACTTGGTGGAATTAATATTAGAATGTTAGGGTTTGTAATCCAAGTGAGTATATATACATTTTAAGACCTGACTTAATGCCTTTGCCTAATTTGCATATGTCAGCAATATGCAAATTAGGCGGTAAAGGCATTAATTAAGCATGCGAAAGGCTGATTTTTTAGGAAAAAATGAATAGTTAGAGGGCTTAAACTGAAGCAAATTGTCTGAAAATTTGTACAGTAATTAAAAACATGTTGCATCTATTAACTCAAAATATGATTAAAGCTTTTAAATTCCGTGCGCAAGCCATTTTTAGTTTGTTGGAAAAGACATACTGTATCCCCCTGGTTCACAAAATTTGAGTTCGAGAAATTTTTTTCATTGTTCTACATTATAAGTACCCAAAGAAGGTATATACATAAAAAACTGGATACTAATAGCTGTTTTGCGAAATTGAGCGCAAATTCATATCTG
>CACRXK020011584.1:0-13416 GCA_902702795.2 Paramuricea clavata | reverse complement strand
AATATAATATAATATAATATAATATATAATATAATAATATATATATATAATAATATATATATATAATAATATATATATATATAATATAATAATATATATATATATATATAATAATATAATAATAATATATATATATATATATATATATATATATATATATATATATATATATATATATATATATATATATATATATATATATATATATATATATACAACATTTTAGTCATTCTTGACCCTTCTGTTGAAGCTCCACAGGTATTTTAGTCATTCTTGACCCTTCTGTTGAAGCTCCACAGGTATCTGTGATGATGGTGCTGCACTCCCTCCTGAAAGCGAGTCCTTCTGGTGCATTTATCCACTGGCCTATCTTTATCACGTTTCCAATTCCATACTGGAAACCTCATCAAGAATCTTATAGAAGTTTTGACTCCAGTTCTCTGCATTTGCCACTTTGTTCATGATCTTACTTCTTGGAGGAACAGGTATTATGAGAAGACGATCTAGAAAACTTGTATATTTATGTATAATTAGAGAGTGCTCAATTAATGAACGTACATGTATATGTATGTATATTTTGGGTAACCTGAAAATATTGTGTTTGCAAATGTACTGTAAAGCAAGTACAATATCCCTTGGCTGACAACTTTCTGCCTCCCCAAATGTTTTTTAAAGAGGATTGCTGTGTTGGTGTGCAGTCAAAATAGGGTTATCATCATCATCTAGGAGGCTATCTAAACACCATCTTTGTGTAAACTCAACATTTCTAGGTTAACTACATAGAGAATAATACATGGGTGTGCGGAAATACCAGATTTATTTGAGTGTTGAACATGATATACTGTACACAAGCACCCATGTATTTTCTGTTTACTATATAAAGAACGGTCTTTGAACGGTCTTTGTCTTTTGGTAATTTTTACAGAAAAACGATAATTGAAAAGCGGTAATAAATTTCACATGTGAGATTATCATAAATAATATCACATGTGAGATTATCACTTTTATCAGTGCTCGAAATCTGTATAAAGCAATATACTTTATATAATAAATGTATATATTAGACATGTTAAGCTGAAGTATACAAAGCTGCATGTAATCTGCATTTATATTTATTTCAGCAATCTTACCGACCTCTCTCGGGTTTTAATAGCCATTCAATAACATGGTTGTTGACAGTAAACATAGGACAGCATTGAGGTGTCCAATTTCCAGCACACGATACTGCTTTGCCAGCATCATAGAATCTCTTTGCTGCATCCCCAAGATCTTTTGGTTTGGTGGGGTCATCAGCGATGCAACCCAATGTAGTGCATGTTGCAACACGGCCAATCACCTGTTAGTTAGTTTTGTAATTAGAAAATATGGTACATAATCCTTTGTTGAATTTCATATGACCAGCATTGTATTTATGCTTTCATGTACAGTGACTTAGGCATGCTCACTAACATAGGAAGCAATTTTGTATTGGGGGGCTGATAAGTCAGGGGCGATTATTACATGTAGCAGTATTTTCCGCTCAAACATTACAGATTATCGCTAATTTACAAATTATTGGGAGTGAAATATTACAACCAGGCTATAATTGCAACCACTAAATTATGTAAAGTTAATAAGAAATTGGATAAATAGACCATATGGAAATGACTGTGAAGTTGACGTTCACTCCTTAAAAAGTAATACATTTGTTGCATTGTAACTGGTTCCAAAACATTCTTTAATTTTACAAATAGAATTTAAAGAATTTATGCATACCTTATCTGTGAATAAAGAAAAGAATAGCTGCGGCCATCCACCAGTTAAAGCCAAACCGACTTTGGATGCTGTGGTTTTTCCACACCCAACACCGCCAACACCGACAACTATTGGACTTGCTCCAACTGCTTTTTGCCACTTGGGTGAATTGGAAAGAAGAAAATTGGTGAGTGTAATGTACATTTATAAAATAGTCGAATTCATAGTAGAAGATGAATTTCATCTGATAGATTTCAGGAAAATCATCTGATAGATTTCCATCTGATATACTGTAAATCGGAAAGTTTTTATTAGCTTTTTTCAAAATTGTGGGTTATTCAAAACACATGCTGTAAGCTTCATGCAGACCATATCAGATGTTGGGATCTGAGGTGACTGTGTTACTTGCGAGTGACTGGAGCTGACTGTAAACCTCAGAAGTCTTTTGCACTCTATACTTAGCAGAGAATTTCAATTTTTCCCAGTATCTTTTTGCAATATTTACCAACCAGATTTAACATATAGGTTTTTATTTTCTATAACATTCTCCTTTCTATTTTCATGCTTTGTGTGGTTTGACTATTTTCTGTTCTGTGGCAAAGTTTTTTTCTCAAATATCAAGCGGTCAATCTCAGAGTTACATTTCCTATTGCTAAAATTGACTTTCTCAGGCCCAATTTCCGAAAAGGGTCTGTTTCCCCATCGCAACTCACAAGCTACCCGGTCCATGTATGTGGACCGGGTAGTTTGCTAAATGCAAATTATTTTTGAAAACTATACGGGGATGGCATGTTCACCAAAAATTTCACCTTTTAATAGCAATGAACAATTAACCTTTCTCTCATGGTAGGGGTCATATGTGCCATTTGGTGGGAACTCTCTTCCCACTTCAGAGAATTTAGAACAATTTCAGAGAATTTGTATATTATCAACTTGGGTGGTTTAGCCCAGTGTAATAAAGGCTAATATTGGTTAATATGAATTTCTGACCAAACCTTACTTCTTCATAATTAGCTGTTATGCAAGCCATTGATACAATGCTGAAAACTGATAAAAAAATTTGATTCCGTCCCCAGGTCTTGCTTGTTCAATAGCAGCATCGTCAGCACTGATGATAACACCAAGGTTTTCTACGTAGGTGGACATATCAAAATCGTTGGAACAAGCAGTAGCGAGGTGTCCTCGCAGGAAATGACACATGACATCAAAACCTTTGTTGGAGAGAGGCAGCGATACTGTTGCTTTGTATTCAGCCTTCGCTATGTCAACCCCATTGCCGTCAATTAGATGACTCAACCAGACCAATCCAAATGGTGTTATGTCCGTGACGATCTCTCTATTTTCATCGATTGCAATCTTCTCGTCGAGTACCCATAACGGGCGTCCATTTCCCCCGATATTTTCCCCCACCACTTTTACTGCTTTCATAACCTCATCATCATCCAACCCGTCTTCTAGTGTGCAGAGCAGGCTTTTCATTGTGGACGTCGAGAGGTTAATATAATTTGTTTTGAAACCGCCGCTACCACATGAACCTCTGTAATTTATGGCATCAGTGAAGTTCTGTCGGTTCTTTAACTTTTTGGCATGAGCGGGATAGTAAAACTCTCTAAAAAAGATCGCAGTCCTTAATTGGTATTTTTCAATTTTAAAAACAGCAATTAAATTATCATAAGTTTCCTGACAGCCTTTTTAATGCAATACATTTTTTGCAGTATGAACATAGTAAGTCAAATTTACCGTAGCGTAGGGTTTTTATAAAAATATGTTTAATATAAAAAAAAAAAGTTTAATATAAATATATGTTTAAATAAAAAAAAGTATAAAGAAAACACAAACAGTTCTTCTTGAAAATTTATTGTACAGTATATATCCCGCCTACAAGCATCAATATTTGAGAGTTGTAAGTTTCAGTCGCCTGAATTACGTTAACTTAGATTCTTGCACTTGACTTGGTGGAATTAATATTAGGATGTTAGGGTTTGTAATCCAGGTGAGAATAATATACATTTTAAGACCTAACCAGGAACGACTGCGAAAAATGCGGCACAAGGTCCTCTGGTAGGAATTGAACCTACGGCCCTGCGATTCCGGAGCAGCGCTCTAGAAAGGCCTGGTTTCCATCATAAATCGTAATTATTGCAATAGTCGCGTCGTCACGACTCTTACGATTTAATGGAAACGTGATTGGAAGCGATGGTTACGATGATAGCGATACGCGCTACTGTTTTACGTTGTTCTCCAGTTCGAATTAGACTAGGGTCTGCTGCCCTGGGAACAGGTAGGAACATGATGCGGTTTGTCCACACACTTTTGTTCCTTTATTATTGATTAACATTTTGGTCAAGTTTGGGACCAATCGGATAAAACGCTCTGTCGTTATTAACTTTTGTCGAGGAGATTGGGTAATTTTGCTTTCTCTTCAAATGACGATTTAAGATTTCACGAGGTTTGCACTCTTTTCTGTCATTTTCTCCGCCCCCAATGTTAATCCACTTGTGACCTTGTGCAGTTAACCAATCACAAACAACCAAACTTTAATATTTTTTGGCAAGGTGTTTATCAGATTTATCTTTATAGAATTATATATAGTCTATAGACTACAAAACGCAAACACAGTAGAAAAGTCACCGAAGCCGACATCTCACATAGCTTGAACTTCGAGAGATTCTGTAAATACGATATTATAAGCTTTCTAATGTTGTCGCAATGATATATGCCTCCGAGCAATAACAAACGGCTTATACTTTAGTGAATTGCACATCTTGACATTTGATGCCAGCAAAGTTCATTCATAATTTAAAACACGTACAGGCATATATTGGAAACTGTAGAGAGCCTCCTTAACCGTGGTCAAAAATTTGTCTAAAAGCTAGCTAGCTGCTATCCCTACCAGACTTCGACGCGACATAATTCAATATGTCGGCTAACGTGAAGGCGCACGTGTATTTTTTTAGTTCAAATATTTTGTACTGCCAGTAAACGTAACAGGATAAAGAAAATGCCAGGTATTTAATATATACTTTAATTCATATTCGTCGGTCAAACATATGCTGGTATAAAGTAATTTAATACCAATAAAATGGTTGTGTGAGGCAGTGAGCATCCGGACCTCCGGTTACCAGTGGCAATTATAAATTTATACTAGAAAATACATGCATGCAGCAACCCCTCGCCTTTCTTATCAGATGAAGTTTAAAAACTCCACATAAAGTATTAAAGACCATTATAAACAAACATAAAAACACAACTGATGTGCTAGCTTTAAAATGAACCATAACATTCTCTGCAATTTCATACATAACCACTGAGCTTGCATTGAAGTAAATTATCGAGAAGAAAGAAGAAGGCTTAAAAAGAAGAAAAAAAAGGCTTAAACATTTCGCAGATATGAATAGAACCGACAACACAAAGCTATACGGCATGGAATTTTACTACCAAAATGTTTACACTTACCCAAACCGGTACAACAACGATTAAATTAACTTTTTAACAAAATTTAAAACAAAAAATTGCTGTAAAACAGCAAAATACGTCTTTTCAAAACAATTACTATGACAGAGTTTCTATTCATGCACGCGCATAACGTTGAAAACCGTCCATGACATAAACAAAATGGATGACAACTTTGCACTCCGCTATGTTTTCACATACCTGGGTATAATTAGCCGTGTGGAATTATAGTACCCTTGCACTCGAAATTTTTGCTTTTCTAATTTTCCAGTTGTGTGTCATTAAAATTTGCAGATAAAAATTTCAGACACCCAAATTGTTTTCCATTGAGCATGCATGCCAACCGTATATTGTTACCCAATGAAACTGATGATAGCCGATTTCAGCTCAGTTCAGCCACATAATAAACCGATTATTGACCTTGCTTGTTCGATCTGTACTGTGAAATATCAGACCTCTGTTTTTTGCATGGACCTCGCTCCTTCGTCGTTTGGTCCATACTAAAAAACCTTTGTCAGATATTTCACAGTACAGACCTCACGCTCGGTCAATAAGCCATTATTATTATTGTTTCAAAATAAAGCAAAAATTTAATTCATCAAATTTTATAGCAATTCAATGGGATTAAATATTTTAAAACATATCAAAGCATAGCTTGGCATAACTACATTTGACAAAGAAAAACTCCTTGTACTTTCATGAAATGGATGTATCTGTATTCAAAATATTGAACTTTATTTGACAATTATTTATAGTTTTATGCTTCTACAGTATAATAAATAATCAAGATACAACAATCAGGCTTTGCAATTAATAGCATAAAATGAAATAAAAACCTAATTAAAGTGTTTATATCATGGCAGAAGTCTCCTATGTGTGCATGCGCAAGCCAGACTGTACCCTATCTTTATGCCAATGGGTCGTTCCAGAAAAGATCCATATACTCCCCCCACGGAGGAAATTTCTGCCGTCCGGAGGGGCAGCCCGGAGGGGAGAAAAAATTCTTTCTGATAATAGTAAATGTATATTAGGACATCCGAAGGGGGTAGGGGGGTTATATTCCTATTTCCTCTGTGGGGGTGGTATGGATTTTTCTGGAATGACCCAATATAACATAGCACTGACAAGAGATTAATGCAATTTTGACTGCTAAACAACTTTAAAATTCAGCAAGGCTATATGCAGCCATCAAATATGTGTATTCACTTAAAAATTATTGAATGCCATCAAATAGAAAAGGCAGTTGGTGACCAGTTTAATTTAAAAAAATGGCAGCACACTGATGGTGATGTACAAATTAGCATCTTACACCTGAATTGTCATCAGGGATCATCAGTCGACATCGCAGGAGAGATATCAAGCTCTTTTTGGAATGCTAGTGAAGATGTTCCGCTGGAGTTATCAAAAGAAATAGAACAAGCGGCCAATAAATTCGATGGAACTAATGCTTGTCAATTTTTCAGTGCATCTTTTGCGACACTTCTTGTCGGAAATAAACCGTCTGTCCTACAAAGTTTGGAAGGAAGAGCACGCATGAAAGACTCTATAGAGAGCATGATAGTTACTATTGCTCATAAAGTTAATGATTTTAGAGATAAGAGGTAGCATGTATTTTTGGAAGACGCTCTAAGCGTTCTGACTGACTTGGGGCTTCTTTCGACGTCATTTCATTTACAAGAACAGATTGGTGACCAGTTACAAAGCAGTGTTAATTCATCAGAAGGAATCACAGAGTTAGAAAAAGCATTACACTGCTTGTTTACCAAGAGTCCAGGCATCCATGCAGTATATACATGTTCTCGTGTAGCCTTTTCAATTTTTGCCATTGATGATTGCGAAAAATGTTCGTTCACCATTATTGATACTCATAGTATTCCTGAATGTTTAGGAGGGGAAAACGTTGGCATTCTGTTGTTTGTAGATTTTAAAAGACAACATCTAGATCAAGCAATTAATAAAGTTATCATCTGGATTCGAGAAAGAATTACTCATGCTTCAAAAACAGCAAGTCTACAGAGTCTTATATTAATGAAGCCCAAAGAATCGATGCCTAAGGATATTTCAGCGGAATACTTTTTATGTGATTCTGACGACGACATGCTGGTAGTCAGTATGGGATAAGTTTCTACAATCTCAGGCAAACACGGACCTTAACAAACAAATTAGCTACGATAATTATGTCTTACCACAACAACTTTGGTCACTTAATAAAAAAGATGAGATTTTATGGAGAGGCTTTCTGACATCATTCGGATATTCTACATTTAAACCCTTTCAGCTAACGGCTATACAGGCAATCCAAGAAGGGTGTGATGTCATTGTAATCCAGCCAACAGGATCGGGGAAAAGTATTTGCTTCCAAATTCCTGCACTGATAGATGACAACAAAATGTCAATAATTATATGTCCAACAATATCACTAATTCATAGTCAGGTAGCTGGCTTACGACAGAAAGGAATTGACACTATTGCATTTGGACGGTGTGCGGGAGAAAATACTGAAATAAATAATAATAGAGTATTAGGACTCGATGAAGCTGGAACACCATCATCCTTGGCTTATACAACACCAGAACATTTTTCTAAAGTAATGACCTGACTTGAATCAAGAAAAGAAAACATTAAAATGATTGTCTTTGATGAAGTACACAAAGTTTTTGACAGGCAAAAATGTTTTAGAGAAGCATATAACTCTCTTGAAAATGTGAAAAAGCAGTTTCCTGGAATACCTATTATGGCATTGACAGCTACGCTAGGAAACGCAAGTATCGATAAGTTGTGCAAGGATTATCTAAATTTACCAGTCCTGATAAAAGGAAGCATAAATCACAACAATATTAAGCTAAATATCGGAAATTACCAGGTGCAGAGAAAGAAAAAAAAGGCAAATAACGACGATGGCGTGATTGGAACTTGGGATTCATTGTCAGATAGCCTGATCAGGCATATTGGAGACAGTTATGCAATTGTGTTTATGGACTTTGCAAATGAGGTAAAGGATTTTTCTTTGTGTCTAAAAAAGAAAAGTGACATAGAAATTATGTCTTTTTACGGTAAAGGGATGAGAGAAACAGAAAAGGCAAAAGTAGTTCAAGATTTCAACGATCAAAAATTTCAGGTACTTTGTGCAACTGAATCATATGAAGTTGGCGTGCATAATCCACGTGTAGACTTCGTAGTACGTATAGGATGCATGAGCAATATGAACGTTTTGTTGCAAGAATTCGGCAGAGCAGGTAGAGGTGAAGAAAATATTGCAGTTGGTCTGTTACTTGTTAACAAGCACAAAGACGATCAGCGACTGGGATATTGGTTAAAAGGATGTGATACAGCCGACAGAAATAGAATAACGAATGACTATATGGCTTGTTGGAAATGGATATATTCAATATATGTCGGCAATTGCCTGCGCGATGGCGTCTTAAAGTACTATGAGGAAGACGTAATATGCCCTCTGGTGGAAGCAGATGATTGCTGTTCTTCATGTGAGCTTGGTTTAGAGAAAGATTTTGACATTCAACATGCCTTAATTCTACTTTTCAAGACCATTAACGAACTTGAGGATGTACTGATGAAAAAAAACCGAAGGAGTGTCAGCAACAAAGATGATATCTTGGTTGCGAGGTGCAAAACAGGATTGGTTGGCATCTGAAGCTGTACAAGACGCCATAGATAAATCAAGTACATACTCGAAAGGTCGCGAGATTGCGGGACATATTTGGACGAAGAATGAGTGGGAAACTGTTTTGCGTCAAAGCGTAAACTTAGGATATGTGGACATATGTTTTCATACGTTTGATTTGAAAAGCAAAGGAAAATTGATCACAAGAACATATAGAAATTATCGACTGTCTGATGAAGGTCACTCTTCTTGAAAATCTGCTTCCAGTTTTGGTGTCTTCCCCCTCTAAGAATGTATTTGGATCTGATAGCCAGGGGATTGAAGTTATAAAGAAAAGAAAGTGAACAGGAAGAGGTTGTCATTATCTTCCAAAAATTAAAAAGATGTTACAGGAAAGTAAGTCATGGAGATCAATAGAAAACAAAGATGAGTACGAGTATCCCGGATTCTATGAAATAGAAATGATGTATCATACCCCTGACTATAAAGCTAAACCATTTGCTGTGAAGAACAGAGTACACTATATGTATGACGACATTCAGCTTTCGAGATCATCTACTCAAACCCAGTTACATGAAGTAACAATAGACGGCGTGATTACTAAACTTCACATTAGACGCTCGGCTTGTGAAGGTGTTAAAGTATGTTCGGGAAATGAGTGTAAAAGTTACACAGTGTCAAACCGACAGAGGATCAATAGATGTCATATCCATAAAAACACTACACCCCTTAAACAGACTGGGCATTGTCCAGTACAATTCGTTTATGTACGGCGAGCCGAAGAGGATGGAAGAAGATGGATAGGAGTTGTTAACGAACATAACCACGATAAACCTGTTCCTCACAAAATATCAACAAAAATTCAAGAAGATATTCAGATGTCTGCACTAGCCAATATTAGAAGTACTGCAAAAGATCTCGCAAAAGGTTTGGGAATAGGATATGTTCCGAGCGAGAAAAGTATTGCAGCAGTAAACATTGATAGAATTAGGCGAGAAAGAAGGCTGGGTATTGGAAGCATCTTGCATCAAGGGGGGAAGTCAAATGCTAATGCATTGGCCACTATTGTTGATTTCCCTAACATAAGAAATAAAGCTGAAAGAAGCCAAGACATGGAAGACAAATCATTTTCAATGAAAGTGAATGAATTGATGGGAAATTATCAAATGGAAGGAGCTGAATACATCTTTACTTCAACATACTAACATGCTTTCTTTATGGCACCATATCAAGCAGAACAACTTGCAAATGCTTCGTACATTTTTGCGGATATAACCTACACCGGTAATGATACATTTCCTTACCTTTTAAATATAGTTTCACTAAATGAAAAAACCTTATTGTATAACGCTGCAGCTAGAGTCCTTTGTAACAAGCAAGACAGTGTAGCGTATGCAAAAGCTTTCAGTGAGATATTCTCTTTTGTAACCAAATGTATCCAGACTTTGGATATGGCAATAGTTTGGATGTGATTTTAGTGGACTTTGATGATGCTGAAGCAAACGGCCTAAAGGATGTTATAGGTAAAGAGAAAGCGGAAAAAATTCTAAGAGGATGCCAGGTCCACTGGACACGGTCGTGTCAAAGAGTGGCGAAATTAGTTACGAAAACTAGAGAAGAACAGAATCTATTTCTTTATCTTGGCAACCAGATCCTGCGTCGAACGAAGAAAGAAAATGTAAAGAAACTTTTTGACATCCTTTCAGGTTCATGTGATATATTGGAAGCCAATAACTTCGTTGAAGGCTCTCAAATTGAATTATTTGAGTGTACTGACTCGCAATGCTGGAAAAAACTTAATAACTGGACGGAATGGTGGTGTAGACCAAATCACTTGCAAATGTTCACGAAAGCGTTCACTAAGCTAGAAGGCAATGAATGGGAAAACGCTCCCAGCACAACAAACCCAGTGGAGTCTATAAACAGGCAGTCCATACACGAAAAAGGAAGTAGCTTATATGCGTTACTCGAAAATATTTATTTAGAGGACAGAACACATGCCGCCAAATTATCAGCCATTGGTACAAATGTCACTCTTTCCTATTCTGGAGGCGAGGAAGCCCGCAGGAAGAATCGAAATTCGCGGAAAAGAAAACGTTCCAGTTTGACACTAAATAAAGATGACAATGCACCTCCAGACAAGCGGAAAAACATATATAGTAGTGTTTCGACGAAGCAAAATGGCAATAAACGATCGAACCCACAAGCCACAAATCTCAAGGGCAGAAATCTCATCGGATCAAAGGTTAAAGTAGAGTATCAAGAATTAAGTTCGGTTGGGAAGCAAATTAACTATTTGGGATGGTTTGAAGGCAAAGTTACAGCTTACAACAGGAACAATTATTCAATTTCATGAACAAGAGATCAATGGAGAAAAAATCCCATCCTGGAGCGATTGGTTGGACAACGTTTATACAGACGATGTTGTTATACTTTGACACTAATACAGTGCCGTTGGAGGCAAAGTATTAGCCATTTCCTAATCAAGCAGAGGACTGGGTCTAGTCGTTTGTTTGGAGGGACAAAAAATAAACAATATGCTGAATATGCCATCTAGGAAGTTTTCCTACATTCCTAAAGTTATTTGTGCAGCCTGAAACGCAACAATTATAATAAGGCATCTTTCAATATATATTTAGATCGCTCACTATAACCTATTTTCCCTCCAAACATCAACTAGTCCCAGTCCTCTGCTCGATTGGGAAATGCCTGATTCGGCGGGGGTGGGGGCGTTCAACTAAGGAGAGTTTGTGGGGGAGTGCAACTGGTGAAAAATTGTGACTTTCCGAAGGCTCAGACGAGCATTTTCCATGTTTCCTAAGATGATTTAAAAATTTTTTTATCAAAGTTCTGAAGTTCTTTAATGCACTTTATCACTTTTTACAATAATCCCCCCATGTGGGAAAATACGATTGATGAATCACAATATGCATTCTCCCTTCAGAAGGCCCTGCTCACTCGATTAGACCTTAAAAAGTCCTATTATAAAGAAAATAGAGAAATTCAAATATTAACATGTTGTATTCTTTAGGTTGTTGGTAAAAACAGCACACGTTATACTTTTATCTGTACAAAGTGTCGTTTGCGCGCCACTGCGGATTAGTCGCATTCATGATTTAGCTATTTCGGCATAAGCAATTTTACTGTAATAAAAACAAGACCAAGTGATTATACTGTTTAATCGCATTATTGTATATTTTGCTATACTAATAGATACTTCTTAAATTTGCTGGCAGCCACTTTTGAGTGTGGGGGAGGGGGTCTTATTGGAAGGGAAGGGCTTAAAAGAGAGGGAGGCTTATTTATTTCTCCACAAAATCGTATGATAATTTTGTTCAAGCACAATCAGTGGCGGAAACTTTGCGAAATTTGGGGGGGGTGGGCGAGTGCCAAAGGCACGAGTTTTTTAGGGGGGTCTGGATTTTAAAATTTGGACCCCTGAAATGGCATTTGCAGCATTCTGAGAGCGCATTTTGTAAGAAATTTCAGGTTTTCAAAACATTAAGTTAATGGTGAATTTTGGTTTAAATCATGTGGTAAACATAAAAAACCGGTAATCTGAACTTGCAGTATGTAATAAATATCTAAACCAGAGAAGTGAAAGAACACCTGAAAATTACTACCTATAGAATAGATACTGTATAGTCCGTAGTAAATTTGATACAATTAATTGCTATTGTTTTATGAACACTCGGGAAAATACTCTATATTATATATGCATGTATATCATAAATTTAAGAGCCTATATACTGCCGTAACTGGACACGATTAAGGTTACACATCATTAGAAGCTACTGTTTTAGCCAAAATTCACCACCTTTTAAACATTGTGGTCAAATTTGGGACGAATCGGATAAAACGCTCTATAGTTAATTTAAACTCTTTTTTGTCGAGGAGATTGGGTAATTTTGCTTTGTCTTCAAACGACCATATAAGATTTGGCGATTTCTGTCATTTTATCCGCCCCCAATGTTAATCCACTTGTGGCCAAACCACAAAATGTGAACTTTGCTGGTGTCAAATATCAAGGTGTGGGATTCACTAAAGTATAAGTTGTTGTTCGGAGGCATATATCATTGCGACAACATTAGAGAGCTTATAATATAGTATTTACAGAATCTCTCAAAGTTCAAGCTATGCGCGATGTTGGCTTCGGTGACTTTTCTACTGCGTTTGCGTTTTGGTTTAGACCGTTCCTTACTAATTGTATTTAATCGCAAGAGGTCAGACGGTCAAAAATCCCGAATCGTACAGTTTAAGTAAAGACTTGTAGCGCAGCTAGCGCTTAAAACTAATTTCATCTTTAGCTTGTTTTTATTAAAACTTACCATTTCGTTTCCTTATATTGTGCTTTCATTTTTCAAAATGAATTATGAAATCTAGCTAAAATATAATTTTAGTAAAATTTTTGGGGGGGGCGATCGCCCCCCCTCGCCCCCCCTAGTTTCCGCCACTGAGTCTGGGGCACTTGGTTTTCAAAAATATTTTGGGGAGCATTGTCTCCTTTACAGCTGCTCTTTGTGTCGAGGATTCTCCCCATGAAGAGTTGCTCATTTGAGGACAACATTCCATTCCTTTTGTCTCATGTATCAATATCACAAAAGTTC
>CACRXK020011583.1:0-12028 GCA_902702795.2 Paramuricea clavata | reverse complement strand
ATAAAGCATCATTCAACTCTTTCGACAAACGGAACGCTACCGAACTAAGCAAATACGTGTGGGAATTGAAAAACAAAAACATCAATTATACAATCAAATGGAAACTATTGAAACGAGCTAAGCCTTATAACTGTGCTTCAAATCGGTGTAATTTGTGTTTATGGGAGAAATACTTTATTATTTGTAAGCCAAAAATGGCCACTTTAAACAAACGAAATGAGTTAGTGTCTGCATGTAGGCATAATAAAAAATTCCTTTTAAGTAACATTTAAAAAGCTAGACATTTAAATATACCGCGGTGTGTTAATCTTTCCGCGTCCTGTCAGCTTATCACATAACATGTTAATTAAATCGCGTGGTTTGTAAATAGGATTACGTTTTTTAAAGTCTCATCCACTTGTATACATATATAACCTTGTAACTTTTAATCTATAGTCATTAGGTCAATTTATCTGAAGAGTGCCACATTTTGTGGTACGAAACTATTTAGTAATAAAGATGCCTAGTGGATTTTGTTGATTGTTGTACCTTAATTTAAATATGCTCTGGTTTTCCATTGAGCACTTTGCCAAAAGTTTTTATAACCAACGAAACCAAATCTTATATATATATATATATATATATATATATATATATATATATATATATATATATATATATATATATATATATATATATATATATATATATATATATATATATATATATATATATATATTTTATTACTTTATATACACCAACTATAGTCACTCACTTTGCACGTTTCGTTGAATTCCTGATATCAAAGACGATGTGTTGTTGATCCAGCCTTTATAAAATTAGTAAAGCAATCTGATACTGAAAGTTCTTTGAGCATTTAATTTCAAATATACCGGATGCTATACAGTACTTAACCCACGCTCTATAGCGCAACCATGCCTATCGCGGATGAGCATATATAGTTCTTATCAAGTTAAAACAATCTTATTATTAAATATTGATGTCAAGACAAGGGAAGGCAGCTTGAAATTACTACATGCAGGTGAGTGTGGTTATAGAGAATGGATTTTCCTTTATAGGTACGTACAGTTTATTCGAGAACCTTAACTTAGATGATTACTCATTAGAATAAGGTATAGTATACCAGGCAGTCCCAAAAACTCACTCGAAGGCAAACTCTTCCATTTTGCAATCAAGTTTATCAATTAAGAATAGCCACTGGGTAACTTATCCAACTTTCCTACAACTCTCTAGATGTTCCTGAATTAATTTCGCATACTTATTGTTTCTTTAAAATGATAATTTATAACTTATTCTATGAAACGATTTCCAAGTTTTCTCTTGTTTTTTAATCTTTGTTTCCTTCACTCCTGGCAAGCTATATTTTTGAGGTCAGTGAGATTACCACCCATGCGCAGTCATGCGCCCACGATTATTGATGAACTTTGACTGCGCTAACCGTAGATATGGGAGACCTAGACTGCTGACTCGGCTGAAGAGGCGCGCCAAATTTGAAAATCCAAAATGGCGACTCAACCGGTCAAAAATCCAACATGAGCTCCACCTTTGAATTTACTATATGAGTAAATTCTTAAACACGTCCGAATTTATCATTATGATAAATTCGCGGCACATTTTGAATTTATCAATAGAGTTAATCGTAAAACCACAATCATTGCACAAGGTTTCTTGTTATAAATGTAATGGCACTAAAAGGGAAGCTGGCCGCGCGGAGGTGGGGAGTTTTTCGTGTTTTTCAAAAAAATAGTTTTTAAAAAAGTTTTAAAAAGTTTTAAAAGAGTTTTGAAAAGAAAAAAATTTAAAAAGTTAGATTTTTGAAAAAGTTAAAAAAATTTAAAAAGTTTAAAAAATGAGGGTTAGGGGTTAGTGGTTAGGGGTTAGGGTTAGGGGTTAGGGTTGGGGTTGGGGTTAGGGTTAGTGTTAGGTGCCGCGAATTTATTATTATGATAAATTCAAAATTTGCTGCGAATTTATCATAATGATAAATTCGGACGTGTTTAAGAATTTACTCATATAGTAAATTCAAAGGTGGAGCTCATGCTGCAAAAATCACTGAGACAGCTAGTACATAGGAAAAACGATGTTTTTGCATTTTACATCCGCCTACTTTCTCCGATCCGGTTGAACCACCTTTTTTGGGGAAGGAATATATATATATATATATATATATATATATATATATATATATATATATATATATATATATATATATATATATATATATATATATATATGAAGGTGTTTGAGGTATCATGTCTGGTATTAATAAGGAGTGGTTTGTATTCTTCTTCAGACATTAAAATTTTAATAAAAAGTTAAAAATATTAAAACCGTTCAAACGTTTCTCCGATTAAGGCTTCTTCAGTGGGCTAATTGTTCGAGTAATATTAGGTTCTTTATATACCTAATCACTGACAAATGTTAAAATTAATTATGATTAAAATTAATTATGTTAAAATTAATTATGTCTAATTATGTTAAAATATATATATATATATATTTAATAGATTTGAAGATTTGTAATTCGGAGAACACTGTATAATTTTGTAAAATTATAATTTTATATATTCTACATTTTTAGAAATTCTACATTTGCATATGATATATATATATATATATATATATATATATATATATATATATATATATATATATATATATATATATATAAGTTTTGTAACGTATAGTGAAGAAAGTGCTCAATACATAAAATTTTGTAGAGCGAATGTAATTACTATTTTTACTTAAAATGTTTTTTGTCTCTTGTTTGAGACAAAAAACATTTTAAGTAAAAATAGTAATTATATATATATATATATATATATAGTGAAATGTTGCTGATAACAAGATACAAGTGTTGTATATAGAAAAGGTTTCAATGTGCAACCAATAGAGACATTTATAACGTAAAATAAAATAAAAGCCACTCAAATTTTGCACAAACGTTTTCGCTTCAATGTTAGCTCCTCAGGTGCATATTTACAATGAGTGGAATTTAGTTAATCTATCATCTACGTTCTATGATATCATATTATAATAACTATGTTTGGAATGCATATATTTACATGGTGTGAAGTCACCCGTTAAAAACATTCTATTGATCTAAATGTAAGCATAAACTTAATGGTTTTTTAATTAAACTTGCCGCGAGACAATGCGAGTTTTAGCGATTTTAGGCGATTTAAGCCAAAACTGCAACTTTTAAGCAATGCGAGTTTAGGCGTTGTAGGGCGATTTAAGAAAAAATCCTCCCTTCAGGAGGTATTGCAAAAAGACAGTGGGCACGTTTATATGATCAATTGGTAAATATACTTTCAATATTCATGAACTTTTCATCCATATGCATTATCTATTTAGAAGCCATTTGGGTTCATCTTGTGGGGTCAGGTAGTGTTCATGGCCACATCACATACAAATGTTGTAAAAGAGCCTAATTGGTAAAACCCATCATCCCTTGCGCGCTCAGAGTTTAAGGTTTAAGGTTTTGGAAGGACAACTTTAATTGAATCAGCTGTATGTAACAATGAATTTCCGAAATCTGTACTGTAGGTATGTTGATCTGGATTTTTTGAGCTTTGATTTAATAATGTAAAATTTAACCTGAATCGGTTCCTAACTGTTTTGAAATGTTCATTTTAACAACTAAACTGCTTTCAGCGATAAACTGTTTTTACTTCAAATTGTTGAGTATTTATAATTAGGTCTTAATTAAAATTAATTTGCTCTCCTTTACATTTTCTTAAATTAAACAAGGTAATTTAGTAAACTTTCAGCTTCACTGAAAAGGAAAACACCAGCGCATGTTTTACACAATAAATTATCAAAGCAACAAAATTCACAAACATTAAACATTCAAAGAAAACTTGCCTTATATTTCACCATTTTCCAAAGTAAATCAATTCTTTTCATTTCTTCAAACAAAAATTGCTTCAAAGCTCATTCATGTGAACCGTGATTTTCCAAATATATGCTTTTGAAAATTAAAATCTTGCTTTAATATCCTCCTGGAAAACAACCATATTTTTGGGTGGCCGGACATTTTGCCGAAAGTCATTTTGCCGAAAGACATTTTGCCGAACGGACATTTTGCCGACGGACGTTTTGCCGAACGGACGTTTTGCCGAACGGACATTTTGCCGAATGGACAGTTTGACGAACGGACAACTTGCCGAAAATAGAGATATCTTCTGAACTTTAAAGGTTCGCTCACAAGGTTTTGGTTGCTGTGATTAAAGTCATTGTCGATTTTGATGACAGACACTTTGATAACGAAGTTTTTTTTCGTTTTATATTCTCAAGTTTACCGAAATTTCGCAATATAAAGAATAACATCATTCAACATCATTCATGATGGCGATTTCCCATAGATCTGAGAATGTATTCAATGATTTTCGAAGTGAAATTCGCTTACGTCGTTGTCTTTATTACGCTTGCTTGTTTACGATGCGACGTCAAAACAAGTTCCTAACAAATGAGTCATCCGCTGCACAAACAAGCTACCCATAGGCATTGTCAATATGGTTATGCACTGCTAATGACCCATTATGCATTGCTAATTCCATATAATGGTTATTTTACACAATGTTTGAGAATTACAAATGAGCAATTCGATGAGCAATTCTTCCTTACCTAAAAGGAATTGTCTTTCCAAACTTCGCAAGTAACCTAACGTAAGTACAATCTCTTGTTTGCACTTCAATATATTTTTAGTGGAGGGTCTTTTAATATCCCCAGTGTGCTTATCCCACTCCTGGCAAATTAATAGCCATATTTTTGAGATCAGTGAGTAAGTCCACCAATGAACCATAGTCACGAGCCCGCGATCATTGATGAACTTTAGCCTTCGCTAATGCTTTCCTTTCCTCGGGTGCAAATAGCCTGGCGAAATTAGTACCCTCGCCTTGCAGTGCATTACTGAATAGCACGACTGATGCCAATATTAATGAGCACACGAGGTTTTAATTGTTTCCATTCGAAAAAATCACAAACGTTTTCCTTGAGGTATCAGTAGAAGAGCCAGTATCGGTTAGGGTCCATGTTACCAAAACAGTTTACGTCGAGGATTTTCATAAAATCTTCCACGGCTTTCGTGAAGAGACTGGTGCATCTCAGGAAATTAGAATATAATATCTTCACATTTAGATTAGTTTGCGCCATACTGGTATTGTAGTATATAATGTTAAGACAAAAAATAGAAATATTTTATTTTACATGGAATGATTTGATCAAATTTGTGCAAAGAAATGTTTTCAAAGATATTCTAATTTTCTGAGAAGCACCTGTAATTGCATGTTTTGTGAAGAAGATAGCGGGTACGGATGTCCTCCACTCGAAAATTTATATATTTGGAATGGAATGGAATGGAACTTTATTAACAAATTATTTATAGACAAATTATTTACATAGAACAAACCAAAGGTTAAAACTAATATATAATACAATTTCATTACAAATTACTAAAATATTTTGAAGAATATTGTTCATTAAAAACTCACAAGATTTATTTAAAAGACTTAATCGATCGTTCTTTAATTTATTTATTGGTACGCAAAAGTAGAATATTCCACAGACCAGTGGTTACTACAAATAACCCTAACAGTTTGTCTTCCCTCAGTATAATAATAGTTCAGGCAAATCCTTTAACATTACAGTGTCTGTATAATATGTTAATGTCTCTGGTTACTAATCGTATAAATAACTCATTTTAACATATTCATTTTGAAATCATGCGCGATTTGGGTAAACTAATCGGCTAAAAATAGTACGATTACAGCCACAATCGCACTATTTTAGAGCTGAAATTTGCACTATATTGAGTTTTGCACGCATCAGCATGAGTTGTAGGCCTAATCGTATCATGAGTTGTAGGCCTAATCGAAGTGGTGACCTTAGCTAGCCAATCAAAGGAAAGTGTTGAAAGTAACTTAGTCAGTCAATATTAAGAAAAATATGATCTGGCAAATTGAGCAAAATAAACAAATCAGAATATTGCCATGTTGTATGGCTAATTTTTTGCATATAAAAATAGATAAAGTATAGCTTAAATTGTTAACAATTAACAAATAATTATGGGCATATTAGGAGCAGAATCTTTGTGTAACATGGCGAAACTACCAACAAAAAGCAACTTAATAAAGCGAGAGGCAAACAACTATAAACAAGGTAATTAGTATACCTCATATAAAATGTGTTGATGTTTGAATGAACAAAATCCCACTAAACCCCGATCAAGTTGCTACTAAAACCTGCGGTATGTTTAAACTTATATTGGTTGTTATTTAGTCTTCACAGTATCCATAAATTTCTTCATTTTTTGCTGGTAAAACTTTTCGAGATTTAAAAGAAAGTTCAACTTCCTCGCTTCTTACTACGCTTCGCCCCTTGTGAGATAATCCGGAATCCGACTTTTTGTTGGTTTAGGAATCCGGAATCCAGAGTCTTGGAATCCGGAATCCAGACAGTGGAATCCGGAATCCAAATAACTCAGGAATCCGGAATCCAGAGCCCAGGTCGTTCTGGAATCCATTCATGTTTTATTAATTTAGGGAAAAAAACACAAAAAACATATAAAAAACATTGTTAACCATCTCCTCTTTTATTTAACTCCAGGAAATATGTTCAGGCTCTTTCAAGTTTCATGACCAAATAGTCCAAATACATGAAATTTGAGAAACTGTTTGCGCCCGCTCGCCCTCCGAGTACTACTGTCCACGAACGCGTCGTAGATTTGGTGCATCTTAAGCTCGCCATTGTCTATAAACGGCACCAATATGCAAACGGTATATAAGAATGTGTATACACCCGCTAGTAATTTACTAGCGGGTGCATGCACATTCTTATATACCGTTTGCATCTTGGTGCCGTTTATAGAGAATAGCAAGCTTAAGGTGGCTCAATATACTTTTTAGCCAAAGGAGCAAAAGTTGAATATTTTCTGTTTAAATGCTTTTACAGGGTTAAGTTTTACTTATAATTGCAACACATAGTAAGGCGTGTCGCAAAAGTCGTGTTTCCATGACAACCATAACGAATAATGGTAACACTAAATAGCCAAAAAATGAGTTCGGTGACCCCTACGCTACGGCATTTAGAAAATATCAGAGGGTGTTATTCGTTTTAAAAAATTGTGAATAAATTTCAAAATGAATATAATAAAGTGGTAATTGCACTTGGTGTCATGCAATTTTGGTCTGAAATCAAAATTGTGATTACAAATCGCATGCACTCTCGCTTCGCGGTTGTGTAATTTTGTAATCACGTTTTTGACTTCAGATCAATTTGCACTCCACTCATGAGTGCAATTAACATTATCAAATACAATGCTGCTCAATGACTGCATTTCTGCAATTTTTGAGCATCCACAAAACAAACATATTTTTAAGGTTATATTTTCGATAGATTGGTGACTTCACATTTGTCTAAGAAGTGCACGTTAAAAAATCCATAAACCATAAAGCAATAATCTATATAATCTGTTATTCTCCAAATTTTAATTGATTCTTTCAATTTCAGGTATAGCTACCAAGAAAAATGTCCATATCTTATAACTTTTACTGAACCTTCCGCATCATTCGACGCACCATCGTTATGATATTTTTTGGGATTATCCATCACTACCTGCAAGAATTTGATGTAGACAATTTTTAATATGGATGGAAATTTCGAGTGTGATTTTTACACAATTATTAGACTTAGACAGGAGCAGTTCTGAAAATGCAACTAGTATATAAGCCTCTGAGAGGAATCAAACTTTGTTCCTGCGATTACCACGTACTTCATTTTGGCACGGCTGCATTAATTTTCTTTTTTTGGCACTTCATTTTTTTGGCACTGTTTACGATAGATAGCTACAAAAACACACCTTTTAGCTGATCAGAATCGAGAATTTTATTTTCAATATGTTAGATATTAAATTAGTTATTGTATGGCTTCGTAATTAGAATACTTTTATATGTGAAGCTTCCTCTTCGAGTATTCCAGGAAATGTTTGATCAAATCAGTTTCTGAATCTATACACTATTTGATTCCAAAGGCACAATTTTATTTAAAAATTCATTAATTTATTTAAATTCGTTGGCACACTACTGACCATGTTAACAGAAACGTCGCTTGAGGAAATCAGCTGTAAGGAAGCAAAATTTGCTCTATCGATTTTGTTTAAAGATATTTCAATCAGTATTCCAAAATAACAGTCGCTATATCGGACATAAATCGCGCAAAAGACTGATATTTCCATCTGCGAATTACTTTAAACCGATATTATAACCGGGCGCATAATTTGCCCCTTTTTCTCTTAAAAATATGCAAGTGTAATAATGACAGAGTAATGTCCCGTACAACTACATATGCCTTTTAATTGTTTCAATCCTGTTGTGTTCAACCATGTTTGACCAAAACGTAGGTTGGTCTGACATATCCGAACTATAACGAACTATTTCAGGTTCTATGCCCTTGTTGAAACTGGGTAACTATCTGGCGCCGGTTGTATAAAAAAGTGATTAAAATTAACTATGGTTAAGTGGAAATTTCATCCAATAAGAAGCGCCTATTTGAGAGTTAATCACTATTTAACTACAAAATAGTGATTAAAAAAGTGATTAAGAGTTTTATGCAACCGGCCCCAGGATTTTCGGGCGCCGCACAGATTTGTAAACGGAAACTTCGAGTAGAAATTTTATACATTTACAAGAGCACGCAGTTGCAAAAGTGCAACTTTCGGTCTTCTGACAGGAATCAAACCTGCTGCCCTGCTATACCGGTAGGCCTATAGCGCGTTATAGCCTGAGTTACAGGGATACAGTGCATGTCGAGCCCTACCCGCAAGTTGAATGTTGATGTATAAATACTAAGATGATGCCAGGGTACGGTGTATGGGTATAAATACAAGGTTTTTGGGCATCTCAATCTAAATAACTAATTGTTTTCTGCTTTTGTCAGTAATTGCAATTTTACACTTCCTCCTTCATCTGTGTAAGCTTGTTCTGTTATAATTGTAAACTTCCATAATATTTGGATTTTTCAATATTTGAAAGTTTTGCGAACCTAATTACGCTATAGGTTCAGTGTTAGATGAAATAAACGCAGAATTTTGTACATATTTTTAGCAACTTGATCCATTTCCAACTTCCTTTAGTAATTCGCCATATCTACAATCTTTGCGAAAATTATTGTAGACAGCGCGTGTGTGTATAAAAATACTTGTCCTGCTCTTAAAAATCCTTACAAAACAGCAATATTCAGCTTCCCCCTCCCCTCGTTCAATGTTGGAAGCTATTAATTTGATTGACTTGGAAAGCTTTTTGAAATACAATACCACAACCGATATTGGACACGGGGGAGCAGGGACACAAAGACACAAATATGTGATCATGAACAGTTATAATTTTGTTTACACCAAGAGTCCACATAATTTTGCCGTGATTGTGACGTGGCTATTATTGGGCGAATTAAAGAATAAATAAATAATAGATGATAGCACATCTGGCAGCAGATTTTACGGCTGGCGCCACGCGACTTTTACACAATATAGACATCAATTATTTCAAATATTTATTACCTGGTTTGGTGAAATATCCTGTGATTTTCGTCTGCGCAATTGAAAGAATGCAAAGGCAGCCGACGCAATTATTGCGATCAGAATAATGGCGATGAGTAGAATAACAATTGCCAAACTCAAGCTCGATTCTTCCTTGGTTTCATTACTTTTTCCTTGATCATTACATGGAAATTGACCGAGACGATCTACATGGAAATTAACAATGCATTTAGGAACTGACAAAGATGAATCATGTCTAATACATGTGCTATATTAGGACACAGATCCAATTCTAGCCCTGCTGGAGGCAATGAGTGATATTTGTGGTACTGCATTATCTGCTAAAACGAGTGTAATATTTGGTGTACTTTTAGAGAGGAATGATTTGTATAGACTTCAAATACAGTCATTAAAGCCTTGGTCTGAGAACCCAGGGCCGTTGCAAAAAAATCTAAGCAGGATAGGTGGGTGTCACAATGTTATGGTTGAAACACTGCAATGTCCACTATTAAAATGTCTGGCGACAGATTGGTTAGCATCGTTACCAACGACAGCAGCCCGATGTTCAAGTCTTACAGTTACAACGATATAAAGCAAGCGGATGAGATATGGGAGGACAAATGGTGCTTGATGTCGTACTTAGAGTTACTGTAGGTGCCGAAATGGTAGTAGCTTGGGGAATCTACAAACTCACAAGATTTTTCTTGTCATGGAAACATGCAAATCATGTGCTAGTGAGCAACGAACTGGGATTTAACGTTCACAGGTATATTTGCTGAGTCGAAAAGAGACTGTCGGGTTATCGGAGAAAATGGAAGACGTTTGACAGTCTCAGATTGGGAATTTGGAAGGCGTTCGAATAGGCAAGTGGGATAATTCCCTCAATTGCAATACGCTTAGCTAGGAGGTCATGATATTTGTTGCAAATGCAGCGAAGACGGAGGAACTGAGAGAATAGAACGACATTTTTGTGTGGTTGGGGAGAAAAGAGGAAAATAGAAGATAGCTGTGGGAGACAGTGGGCTTGTAAAGCACTGAAATAACCAATTTGCATTAAATATGTGTGTTAATCTGATATGAACTATAGTCAGTGATCAGGTTGCTATATCAGTCACATTGTACAATACAATATAAACTTTGTTTAAATAGGGTAACACCAATTACAAAACGTAGCCTATTCTCCCTAGTGGCCCTCAAAATAAATACAGCAATATGTTATTGTAAAGAAAATTATGTACTTGTAAATAAAAATAAAAAGTTTATAAAACACACTATTAATAAAATAATAAATTTATATATGAGTTAATATAATCTTTGAACTTTGAAATTGTCAACTGTGTATTTGGAAAAGAGGATATGGTGCAACTTCGAATTCATTACTTTAAATGTACTTTAAATGTGACTTTAAATGTACTATTCTTCTCTTCACCCAATGTATTCCAATGTTTTAATGTTGAATAGAAAAATGTTCTTTGCAGTTGATTGGTTTTAGGCTTCGGAAGACGATACTCAATTTTTGTTCTCAAACTGTATTGACTTTGGAATCGGAAAGTTGCTAATTTCGTTGTTAGATATTCTGGAGCTTGACCATTGATAATTTTTCGCAAGAGACAAAGTTTTTTTAATAACAAACACCTGGTCGATTGGGAGCCAAGTGTATAGTAAACAATTTGAACTTATAGAACAAGAAATAAATTACCGCTCAAACTTACCCTGAGTTAAACTTGTTTTGAAACTTATCCATTCACTTGGCATTCCTACAGTTTCTTCGCTGAGCCCGACGACTGAAACTCTGTAGCTCGTATTCGACAAAAGATGGTTTATAGAAACGGACGAACTGCTATTTGATACTTTGATAGTAAAGAAATATGTCTCGTTTATAACAGTGACTATATAGCCAGTTACTCTATCGTATTTTTCTTCTTGTCGTTCAATTACACTCCATTGGACAATGGCAAAATTTGCCGAAATACTGGTCATCTTCACGTTCTTTGGAGCGGGAATTACATCTATAGGTAATAATTCAATATTATGTACTGTATATGTAGAAATGGAATTTGAGGAATAAAACCAACAAGATTTACAATCTATATGTCGTAGCTTTGTGATAGTTTGTTTGGTGGACGAAAGTTTGGAAGGTGTTTAACTCTAATATAGTTAGATAAAACCAACAAGATTTACAATCTATATGTCGTAGCTTTGTGATAGGTTGTTTGGTGGACGAAAGTTTGGAAGGTGTTTAACTCTAACATAGTTAGAACAACTGAAATGTAGGTCGCTGTAGTATCTGGAAATCTGCTGTACTGTGGCTTTGCCCAAAGCTGGAGTCATCTGAAGATCCTACTTATCTGTGATGAAGCTGTTGGCTGTGAAAAGTTCGAGTAATCCAAATTCAATTATCGTTATTATAGGCATTGTTGCATTGGCTCAGCTGCAAATAAGGATGATTAGCATAACCCTATACTCATTCGTTGACTTACTGACAGAAACACA
>CACRXK020011582.1:0-14710 GCA_902702795.2 Paramuricea clavata | reverse complement strand
CCCCCAGTTAATCAAGCATCATTCTCCTGCCGTACAGTCTGGATTGGTGTATGGCGCAGCCAAATACATGCACTCACACTCATAACGCATTTGAATTGTGTTGCTGCAGAGCAGATGCCTTAGCTTTTATACCGATGCAACATTCATTGTCTATATTAATATCTAATTTTAAAAGTTTTGAGAAAAAAATCCTGCATAGATGAATGAGTACAAAAAAATATTGAGCACCAAAAATTCACACAACTTCCCCATCAGAAATCTAATGGTCTAACCCTTACAACATATATCATAGGGGGCCAATTTTGTATGTTTTTGTGTTATTTGCATCTCCAAAAAAAACTCCTACTTTTGTTCTACTTTTCTACACATTTTCCTATGTTATTCCTACTTTTCCGAAAATTCTAGTCCTACTTTTCTACACAAGGATGCCAGAAAGCCTGTGAAATGCGCCTCTTTTCCGAACTTGGCTCTGTCCATCCCTATGGCATTAATGAACGTTTTTCCTATGTTTAACTCTGTATGTCTTTGTCTGTCAAAAGCAGATATTGATGGTACTTTTAATTCTTACCTTATTCCATAGTTTTATATATTTTGTTGTAGTTCTCTTTATATTTGTATTAATATATTCTGTAATGTTGATGCTTAAAAAATATGCCTGTCCACGGTGGGAATCAACCTACGACCTTTGGAATACTAGCCCTATGCTCTGCCAACTCAGCTACGTGGTCAGGTCGGTTCGAGTATGTGATATTTCGGAACAGAATCTAGTTCCTCTCAGAGTAACATCACAAGCATCATATTCACCTGAGTACATTACACCAACACAGAAAAAATCATGATTACTAGACTACATTGATATCGAAGGAACTAGAGTCTGTTCCGAAATATCACATACTCGAACCGACCTGACCGCGTAGCTCAGTTGACAGAGCATTGGGCTAGTATTCCAAAGGTCGTAGGTTCAATTCCCACCGTGGACAAGCATATTTTTCAAGCTTGCCCGGTGTGGACATACACTAAGAGTAACATCACAATCATCATATTCACCTGAGTACATTACACCAACACAGAAAAAATCATGATATTCTGTCATGTGATTTACAGTTTATACTTTGTTTTGACTTAATCCATCTGATTTGGTTTATTCTTTGTCACGTGATGCTTTTACATTCTTAGTATAAAAGCTCATGTAATTTTCTCGACCCGCCACTAGTAACTGCAGACGAAGGGCCTTCGCTCGAAACGTCGAAATTATCCTCATATTTTTCAATTAGTTGCATCCCTGCCAACGAAATTTGTTTATTTTAACGTTTATTAAAATATTTTATGCATGTCTCTCAGCTTATTGTGTCATTAATTAACATGCACCGAAATCAGTTTTTGCTGCAAGTCGCAGCCTATGGTGTCGCTCATATTACTTCACCTTAAGACTGGTGGACAACAAAGGTCATTTCATGTCACTTGCTCTGCAGGCAATTTGCGTAATGCAAATCTCGCTTATTTAGCTGGTATGAACCGATATTGACTGTTACCAAAACATTAAACCAGACATAGTACTTATAGTGAAGTTCTAGAGAGCATTTTTCAACACTCCTCACTCGTATGGTTACATGTCCAGTTTAACTGTTCATTGTTTATCTGCTCTGAGCTTAAGACGAGCATCTTTCTAAGCTTCCTAAACTTATCTGGATTTGGTCCCTTAAAATATCTGCGATCACAGCTACAGTACCGAAGTTTCACAGTAAACTGTAGCAACTTGTTCTCGAATGAAATTATAGTACTTCATGTTAATGTGTTTTGCTCGTCCATGGAACTGCAATCTTCACTCGTGCTCATTCTTGCGCGATCTATGCGACTCTCAGCTGCGTCGGTTTGGATGTCGTACAAATTTCAATTTGGAAACTTGATAGGCGGATACAATAAATTCAAGTAGCAAAGAAAATCAACGAACAGCGTCATGTTTCCATTCACTTGCGTGATCTGACTATCTGATGTCTTTGGACTAAATAGTGTTTTTCCAGAAGAAAGCTGCTTCATTTATACGTTACCAACGCTTTAATGCGAGTTCGAGGGAGCACTTTCCTTGCGATAGTAATACCCAGTATTAGCGATCAACGTGTATTACATGATTAACATGAATTGGTATACAGAGTCATCCGGAACCAACCTAAACTGATCATTTCTTGCAAAAAATTAAACAAAAGTTATCCGTGTTTATGACTCGTGGATTTGAAAATTTGTTCTTAAGGTTTATTTCATTGTTATAATCAACCAAGCACAAAACCTGTTCATTGAACGTTGGCAACTTCATTAGGGTTCACTTTGCGGCCCTTTTGATAAATGCATGCTGAAAACGTTAAGACTGTGATTCAATAAAATAAAGTCTGAACTTCAGGTGATTTGACATTTAATCAATGATTCTCGATTTCGTTACAATTTATTAAGCAATGCTAACTTGTGCAAAATACATGAAAAATATAAAATTAAATCAAAGTTAAAATGTAGTAAAAATTCTAAACTGAGTATATAGAAATAGAAAGTAGCCTCGTCAGGGCGTGGCAACCGGGAGGTGGGGAGGACGCGACTGCCCTCCCCCCAAAAATCGTTAAAAGGTTCATCAAAAATGATTTGTTATTAGTCAAACATTTTGGGTTTTTTGTGAAAATGGGCTGAAAGTATAAAAATACGTTTGTGGTCAGAAGTCAGCAGCTTTTTCAACTATAATTGAAAAGTACATACCCAACAAGCCCTAACGGGCACATTTAACATATTGATGAAGAAACTGCAATCTTGCTTCAACGAAAGAAAACAAAATCTTTCTCATTTTCATTGAGAAAGTTGATGATTATCAATATGAAACCCCATCATTTTGCCACGCCCCAGAATCTATTATTCGCCTAAAAATGTTAAGTATATGCAACAATAGTGCTAAATTTTATTAAAACGCCAGCGTCGTGGTCTTCATAAATTATCCTAAAATGGAAAAAAAAGAATTATGAAATATTCGTATAAATCATGTGAACTAAATTATACTTCTGATTGCTCGAATTCGGTTACTTGTCAGGTTTGAATACCAGGAGAATACTGAGCACTTTCCTTACTGTGGAAAGATTTTTGTCTTTTTGTTCATGTCTGCTAATTTGTGCCCGGTGAAAATAAAGCATTTTTGGCATAATGTATAAAGGCGGATTTCCAGTCCTCCCACGAAGCTCCTCGCTGCGAGTGCATGCATGAGCACTTTCATCCAATCACAATGCTAAACAGTTAATTTTAATTAGATGCAAGCAATCGCAGCGAGCTGCGAGGAGCTTCGTGCGAGGACTGGAAAACCGCCTTAACGAGGCAATCGCCTAATATCTGCTCGGATCAATCAACAGTACTGTTGAAATATCAAGCCTGGTTCAAAAGGTCGTTTTCCGCTTCAACCGTAACGTAACGTAACATTTCCTTTCGTGTCGAAGTCGTTAGTTCCACTTTAGTGCTCAAGAAACAAAGAAATACGCTATGTTACGGTTGAAGTGGAAAACGGCCTTCACCTGAGGTTCAGCAAATGATAAGTGCGGCGTTCAAGTCCTAGATAGGCAAATTGAAAAAAATTGCACACGGTGAAGCTGAACATAAAGTTGGAGTTCAAGCCGATTGTACGCGCGTCTGTCTAGTTACTAGAAGACATGTCCATTAAAAATGGTGTCAAGACTGCATTTGTCCCAATACAAAGTCGATGTTGACTTACCATTGGCGGAGTCGTAAATTGGGTTCACTTCGTACATTGCGAGGCTCTCCCTACCATGCCCTTTATCAGTTCCTAACAACAATTGACTACCAGTTGAAGATGTTCTTGGTACTGTTCCTGGAAATCCCGGCGCCACTTCTTCATCAATTCGTTTATCACGTGGTCTATTTTCTTCGTGTAATGTATATCTACGTAAGGGAGAAGAGTTATTAGTGTCAGCTATATCAGATAATGCTCAGCATCGGTAGTTCAGAAGTTTTAGTGCCTTTATACGTCTCATCTTGAAGCAAACACGTGAAGTGATGTCGTACATGCTGTCAAAAACACGATGCAAGTATGGAACTGAAATACGATGCAAGTATCGAACAAAAACACAACGCATTGAGTATCAAGAGTTGTCAATAAAATATGTGTGTATGTATGGAAGTAATTGGTAACTTACAGTTCTTCATTTCGTTTTAACTCCAAACAACAGAACAAGAAGATGAGAATGAGAACAACAAAGCCAATTGCTCCAAATATCACAGCATACACTATCCACCAGTCATCGTCTAAGAAAATTAAGAGACGATATTGAGGTTTTGCAAGGTAAATGTTCAATCCTGCACGCGGTAAACCGCGATAGGATAGTTAAGCGCTCATGCAGTAGAAAACGCGTGTATATATATAGGCGTCCTCAGATGTGCACAGTTTATCTTACATTTTGCGAAAGAGTGTTGAGCTAAAAGCGTAACTCATGGGTATAAAGACAAAATATTCATCATGCACAATTCACGCCTTTGGGCACTGAGCGACTCCTGTTCATGTGGTCCCCCTCACATAGTGCCTCTATCAACAGGATTTGTGATTGGTTGATCATAATAAATACAATCAACTATTATAGATCACACAGATCACTGTTGTTTTATTAAGTCAACAACAAAACACGATCATTTTCGGTTGGTATTTAAGTCTGATTCACTCGAGCAAGATAAGCATAAACAGAAAAACAAAATAAAATTTAACCATTGGGTCTTGGAAAACAAAGCGGACAGAATTAATTTTCGAAACATTTTCCCTTAACTTACGTTTAGATTGTGCTTTAAAATTCCGCTTATGTCAAAGCTTATGTCGTATGCTTCACTGCATTTCTTTGTTTTTTGGTTTTTATCTTTCCTCATGCTTGTGTTTATCTCACTCGTGTGAATTCTCTTCATAGTATTTGCTTTGCGCATTTACTTTCTGTACTTACTTTCTACACAGAGTACTTACCTTCACTGACACAGATATCGTGCTCTGCAGAATGCTTTTCAAATCCAATCAAACACTTGCAGGTCCAAGACCCATACGTATTCTCACAGTAAGAATGTGCTTGACAATCAGCTATCAAATGTTCCCCTAACACTGGATTATTACATTCATTGTAGTCTAGAGAACAGTAAAAGTACCACGTGATGATGATGATGAATCATTATCTTTTACTGTTTAAGTCTCGTGAGGAATGAGTGAACGGAGGCTGTGTGTGGGAAACGACAAACACGGGGCGGAGTGTGGGGTTGGTGTAACACACTCCCCTCCAAAAAAAAAAGTTAAGAAAGGGGGCCCAACTCGCCCTGAGGAGGCCCCCGGAATGCTAGAAGTGTGGAACGTGTTAAATAGACACCTTAACATTGACGTTTATTTTAGTTACGCCTAACCGCAAACCGCGGTTTGCCGTTAGCGATTTCACGTTTGCTGTACTTGCAAATATGAAATTAAGATTGACGTTTTTCTTCGAGTTCAATTTTTTTCCCGTCGAAACTATAGGATCATTTGAATTGTGCCATCCTGTCAAAAAACAAATGTCACTACCAATTTGTTAATTAAAATGAATTGAAATATGAAAGTATAAATGTAAGTAAGAAATATGCAAGTATGTTTAAACACGGACTGTGAAAAGGTCATCGATGATTTTGAACTTGCTTTATCGTGAATGTTCAAATGTAAACGTTTATTAATTAAAACGATTCAAAACACGACTTAAAATAAACAAATCTCAATTGACCATTTGCGTAACAGACAAAATTTTGATCTAAACAAGTCCAGACAAAAATTTCATCACAGCTTGAAAGACCATCGCAAAATTAGTAATATTCCAAAGTTTCGTTGCGAAATGTTGTAAAATGCGGATAATATAGCCGTGCTAAGTTTGCAATTTTCAGTCATTTTAGATTACAAACGGGAAATTGACAGCCTCAAAGGGTATGGGGCTGTCATTTTCCCGTTTGTAATCTAAAATGACTGAAAATTGCAAACTTCGCAAGGCTATATTATCCCCACATTTTACAACATTTCGCAACGAAACTTTGGAATATTACTAATTTTGTGATGCTCTTCCAAGCTGCGATGAAATTTTTGTCTATAGATCAAAATTTAGTCTATTAGTATTACGCAAATGGTCAATTTAAGAAATCTATCATACCAAAATCTGCCACAAAATATTGAACTGACAATCGAAATTTTCATGTTTGTTTAACCCAAATAAATTAGAGAGTCGAATTTATACATCGTTCAGTTAAAAGCACTCAGAATATGAAAAATTACCTGTTAAAAACAACTTTTATCCATCCAAATCAAAGGTAAGATGTATATTTGTCTTAATACATTACATATACGTGCAATGAAATAATAACAGTTGAATAAAATGCTGAGGTAAATCATTTACCTGTAGAATGCACTCGTGAGGTTTAAAACGTGAGCGATTTACGGCGAACGTGACGGCAAGCTCCTGGTCACGTGGTTTCTAGCGGTTAGACGTTTGCGAAAAATACGTCAATCTTAAGGTGTCTACTTTTTAAATTCACCCCCTCTCCCCCAACCAAGTACCGCTCGGCACGGCCATGGCGGGGCAGAAACGCTACAAGATTATGAAGAGTAAATGAACTTGTTATTTTAACACTGGCATAAATTTTGCAAAGCAGAGCAAATTTTCTTCGTGTTTCCGACCAAAACTGCAAAAGGCAAATACAATGTGAATTTATCTCTTTACCTGATATTCGACTAGACTTTTCCTCTGATGTAGCAATCACGTATGTGTTGTTCAGCACTTTTTCATTAGCTTTAGTTCCACTTGCAAGGGTTCTCACGAAATCATTGTTCAAACTATTTGCACCTGGAACCTGGCCAGGTTTGAATACCAGTAGAATTTGTGCGACCACACTACCCGCACTAAAGATAAATATTTCGCTGATGTCTACGAGATATGTTGCATACAAAGCTTCGGATTGATAAGGCTACAACTTCCTACATACTAAAATTATAGTTGTGTTTTCAAATTTTCAAATGTTTGGGTGGATAAAAAGTAAGCTATTTACCTGCTTAATTCGGGTTTTTTTTTATTTAGACAAAACGAACAGATAAGATTTTGCTGTTGTCTGCTCAGTTATACATACACAGTACATAATGTGGGAAAAGAAAAAAGTGACCCACTGGCCTCGGCAGTTCGTGAGCCCCTTTGTTTTTCCCACATTATGACGTCATATTGTGTATCTGTTTGTTAAATATGCATATGCCTGATAGATACATATAGCTTGCGCTGAATTTGTGTTGATGGAGACCACTGATCTGAAATTAAACTGGATAAAGCATCTGCTGTGCATAAGTGAAACCAATGCCAGTCATATTGGATGACCTCACCATTAATCTAATCTGGTGTTGTGGACATGTTTTACTGTTCGTTTACGTTTCTAGTCACCAGTGGGAAAGGACAAATATTGCCTAGATAAGAATTTATCATCAGTAGCCTCTCTTTTTTCCTAAGTGAATAACTAATGTGGCCATCAAACATGGCCGCCATAAGCCTCATTATGTGGTGTATAAAACGTTCTAAAAGTACTTCGAAGAGGTTTTGGAAGCTATATTTCAGATCAGTGATAGAAACATATTGCCAAATCTTCTTTGGGGGCCCCATGACATCATTACTTTTAAGCCAGACCCAAGTCAGTCACCCAAATGCTCACAAAATTGACATAGAGTAATAAGTAAATTGATGCAACTGTAAATATTCTAATAACCTTCTTATCATGTAAATAATTTAATATTCTACCTTTTTAAACTTAACTCTTTTAATATCTCCATGTAACATTTTTCTATTTTTGCACACGCCCCCGTGAAAATAAGCTTCGGTTGACGGGGTCAGCGTGTATAAATAAAGTTTCTATCTATCTATCTATCTAAATAGACCTTTATAGCTAGACTGCATGTGGAGCTATTGTAAGGGGCCCTCAATTTCAAAAATGCTCTGACTAATTTAAAGAATCTACTAAATTTTAGGCTCTCTCTCTCACGTTGGGTCCCTATTAAGGTGGGGGCCCCGGGCAATCCCCTTCCCCAGCCCCTCTCGGCGGCCCTGCATATTGAGGCAACTTCTGGTATATCACATTACTCAACGGCTCAAATTGTATACAGCTATTTCAATTAAGGTTGTCCACGAGCAAAGCGGAAAAGTCGAATACGAGCGCGAAAGGCTGCTGGGAACAGCTTTGAAAATTCATTAATTTGTTACCGATTCCCAGCAGCCTTTCGCGCTCGTATTCGACTTCCGCTTTGCTCCTGGACAACCTTAATTGAAATAGCTGTATACCTCCAGGAGCTGGTTGTTTATAGCTGGGTTAGCGCTAACCCTCGGCTAAAATTTAACCCGCTGTTTTAGTTCATGTATTTCTGCACTTTTGATTATTTCAAAACTTCAGAGAAGTAAACTCCTATCGATCCAGACAGGATTTCTGAAGAATCATTTCCAAATTTGTAAACAAGCTACCAGGAAGTTTGCTTTGAACTTTAGGTTAACCTAGGGTTAAGATGATCGGCCCCAGAGGATTAATACAGGTTTATAGCATTTTACTAGCGCGCCTCCGCGCAATCTCATGACATCAGTCGTTTGATAAGACGCGCGCAGGAAGCCTTTCACTTGCCTCCTCTCATGCATGGATATGAACCCCGTACAGATTACCTTAAATTCAACACTTCCGAGTCGAGAAAATCGCTTCCATAAAGATTTGTGAAGTGATAATTCAACTATAAAAGGTCATTAAATTTTATGAGTTTATAAATCCTTTACCAGCAGACAAAATTAGGAGTGAACTGATTAGAGTGAATTTTAATAGAGTGAACTTTATTTAAGCATGCATTGAGCCCTGTCGGTCATCCAAATTGATCTTCCCAGGCGCCGTGACATTTGAAATATTCACAATATTTACAACAACATTAAAGCTATAGTTCATAACAAATTATTTTCTTCAGTTTATTTTTTATTTTTAGTAAGGTGGAATTCCTAATTTCAATTTGTATTGAATTCCATAATTAATTAATGGACAACTTGCATGTTAGACTAAATTTTAATCTAAGTAAAGAGAAGGAAATAAAACACAACAGTTAAAAAGAACATAATGAAATGAGTAAAATTGCAAAATTTGGTTGCGAAATTGTAATGTATTTCTCGTGTATATCCGAGTATGGATTGAATGCCAAAAATAACTTTTAATCTCAAAATAAGTGCAATAACGACTATCTCTAAAAAGAACTCTCTCGTCCCGAACTGCTCTATGTGAGTTCACTCCTACGCATGCGTCTATATCCAGTACTTCATATAATCAATATATAACAACTGCCCCCTCTTGAAGTGTCCATGCACTGTAGACGTTAAACCCGTAACATAACACAACAATCTACCTAAGTTCGAAATGTTTTTACTATTCAGTAAACCTTTTAGGAGGTTTACGCTCACGTAAAGGATACCTTCTTGTGGACTCGCTTGGTGTAACGTTAACAAGTAAGTCCATTTTACTAGTAAGTTCTCCACAGTCCCGATCTTTACTTTTCGTGTTAACTATGGTGAACGTATCGAACTCGTTAATTCGTAACCACACTTGGTACTGCAGGTACCCTATCCTCCGTGTGTGCAGGAATTGTTTCTCTTTTGTTTGTTTCTGTCTTCGTTTCTGGGAACAAATGTTGTTCCATCTCGGACTTCGCTTGTTCTGCGTTTTCAAAACTAGGTATGTGTCGTGGACGCAATTGCTCTTCATGTCGTTTCCACATAACATCCCTCACTTTCACATCATAATTTCTAGGACTAATTATCTTTACTGTAACCCCTGGAAGCCATCGTGCTCCTTTGCCAAAATTTCGTGCGAATACTGCTTGATTCTGACTGTACTTTGGTTGATTATCTAGATTATCTTGAAATATTTTTACTTCATTTTTCGATTGTTTCGCCCTAAGCGCACTCAATCGGATCCGTGGTTGCCTGTTCATTAGCAACTCTGATGGTGACTTTCCTAACCCTGTAGGGGTAGCTCTGTACGTCAGCAAAAACCGGTCTAGTTTTGTCTGCAATGGCTCTCCTGAGTCTCCCATTTTCTTTAGTTTATCTTTAAAATTACCCACATTCCTTTCTGCCAGTCCATTCGTTGCAGGATGTCCTGGAGCGGTTGTAGTATGTTGAATATTGTCATCGTTCAGAAATTTCTGAAACTCCTCACTGGTAAATTGTTATTATTATTATTCATGTTTAAGAACATTCACCATCGCATAAATTTGAATTGCGGTGAATTTACAACTAAGTATTTAATTACTATATTAACAATAATAAGGATTAAAGAGTTAAAATGTATTAAAACGTTACTTTGTACTTCTATAAAATCTGTATTTAAATGTTGCTACTGTCATTAAAAATAGCCACAGTGCTCGGAAAGAAGCTGTTCTGCATTTGATCGTAGTTAATGCATTAGAATTTCTTAGGTTGTAATCGTAACAGGTGTCTCTCGGTGCAGGAATGTGACTAAATAAAGGATTTCCTTGTGGTATATTTTTCAAGGTTTTAAGGCAAAGTTTTTCTCGTCTCTCGCCTAGCCGGGCGCATTTCAGAAGTGTTAGGGCTTCACTATAGATGTATTCTGGTAAAATAATTCTAAGTGCGCGTTTCTGGACTCATTCTAACTGGTTAGCAAGATACGAAGGTAAAGTATTATGCCAATAGATCTCAAGTAAATCTTTAGCAGGGACGCCACTTCGGCGTAAAGTGCGGATAATGTACAACCGTTTAGATGTTTTGGAAACGACTGAATCAATGTGTTCGTTCCATTTTAGATTGTCCTGAATAATAATACCAAGAACTTTGTGAGACTGAACGATTTCAAACACTTGTTCATCTATCAATAACGGCAATAGTTCAGGTTTATCTTTCTGAAAACAAATGCGTAGTTCTTTACATTTTTTAACGTTAAGTTTCATATAGTTCTGTAGGGACCAAGAACAGATTGAGTCAAGATTAAATTGCTTATTAGAATTGCTGTTCTTTGCCAGTCCCTCCGAGGTGGATACATCGTCAACATATTTCCAAATATCTGTTCCGCTGGATCTGGGATTGAGATTATTTATCATTACCAAAAACAAAATTGGGCCAAGCTTTGTCCCCTGTGGGACGCCAGCTTTCATTGTTAATCAATCCGAGATTATATCTCCTAATTTAACTCTGTATCGACGGTTAGAAAGAAAGTTAATTACCCATGGTACCAAGGATCGTCGAACACCAAATCCAATAGTTCGGTTATTACCATATTATGACCAATATGGTGAAACGCCTTTGCAAAATCGAGGAAACATATCCGTAGGTGTCTTCCGTGACCATCTAAGAAGGACAACCAAGTTTGAATCATGTCCAAAAGACAATAAGTCGTCGATGTTCCATTCAGGCATCCAAATTGTCTTGGGTCAAGTCTTCCATATCGGTTATCATCCAGGAGACTACAAAGTCTTCTAGACTTTACATAGACAAGATGTCAGTGAAATAGGTCTTGTCTCTTCTTCGCAAGTAGGCTGTTGTTTCTTAGGGATAGGAATAATATCTGAATCCTTCCAGATTTTTTTTCCAGATCCAGATGCGAGTGATGCGTTAAAAATAGTTGTAACAGGCTCGGAAAGTTCGTAAGCGAAATCCCTTAAGATTCGACAGGGAATATTGTCCGGGCCGCTGGATTTGAAAGGTTTGATTGTTGGTAACTTCTTACATACTTCATACGGTTCAAGCCTCGGGGTAGCTTCGGCGGCTGGGAGGAAGGTGGGAAGTTTTGTTACGTCGAGTGTTGGAATGTCATTATTTACTGATGCGTAAAACTCGTTTAGGCTGTTGGCTAATTCGGACTCATCTAGGATTATCCCATCACGCTCGAAATTGAAGCAATTGTTTTTCTCCGGTTTTCCTGCCATGGTGTTTACAATTTTCCACCACCTTCGACAGTCGTCCTTGTTCAAATGTTTTACTTCTGTTTTATAATAAGTTGTTTTCCTAGATTTGATTTCTTGTTGAACCTTATATTTCAAAGATTCCCACACGGCTATGTTTTGGCAATGGAAAGCTTTTTGGCGATCAACGATAAGTTGTTTAATGGTCGGAGTGATCCAAGGTTTGTCATTTCGATGACGGGTTACTTTCTTTTGTGGAAAAATTCTGTGAATAGTTTCTGTCAGGCGGTTCGTGAAAGAGAGGGCCAGACTATCGGTAGTAGGGTTGGGTTCTAGTTCGCCGAACCAGTCATAAGTAGAGACCCATCTACCAAAAGCATCCATACCTGATCTTGGATAACGACGTACTAGTGGTTTAGTTGATTTTACTAGCTTGAGTATTTTTTTTCATTTGTATTAACATCGGATGGATGCCAATGTTATGATCACTTGAACCCAGCGGAGCAAGAATATGGGGGCTCTGATATAATTGGTGCAAGTTAGTAATAATAAAGTCTAATATCGCTGTTGTTTCTCTTGTTGGTTTATCGACAACTTGCTTTACATTCTGGCTAGACATTAAAGTTCCGGTTTCAAAATCGTTGAAATTACCTGTGATGACCAGACCGTGGTCCGGGTATTTGTTTCGAATTACATCATTCGTGTTGATTAAATATTCGTTAAGATCATCGTGATCTGATACTGGGATACCTGGTGGATGGTATACGACACAAATTACAATTCCAGAAAGAGGTCTAGGAAGGCTACCATTATCTAAATTGGCTACCATTATCTGAAACAATGTGTTCAGGTAGTCCAAAATTGCTGAAAATATGTCGTAAACTGTTATGGTGGTAGTTGAAGTAGCATTAGACTAAAAATTATTATTAAAGATTATTATTAAAGACTATTATTATTATTATTAATTATTATTAAAGATTATTATTATTTAGTCATTATTAAAGATTTGGAACACAGTGTGCCAAGAAGTCTCACCTGACATTTTCCGTAATCCAAACTCGTTTAAACACTATCTTAAACGTAGATACTATACATTAATTAGTAATGTTTATGACGTAGACATGGCTTGTACGTGGTCATTAACTCGTGACTGTCCTTGCCATAGGACTTAATGATACCACAAGTAATATATATGTGTGGGTATATCCAATTAACTATATCTAAACTAATTACGGGGAGCACCTCGCATGGGACTTTTAGTGTCCCGTTTGTGCTTTTCCGTTTGAGTGTATCTACTAATTTGTGATTTGTGACGTGTGTTTGTCTTTCGTTTGTCAAGTTTTTATCTTTGTACCTGATATAGTACGTATGTAGATTGCTCAATAAATTCATTAAATAAATAAATAGACATTGGGACAATCTCAAGATACTTGGAATAGGCATCGACTACGACTAAGAACATTTTCCCTAGATATGGACCTGCGTAATCTGTATGAATACGTTTCCAAGGGCCTCCGGGCCTATCCATGATGTTTGTTGAGATGCATTTGGTGATTTGGCTTCTTCCTGACATGCCATACAAGACTTAACCTTTTTTCTTCGATTTCCTTGTCGAGCTTAGACCACCATAGGTATTTACGCGTCAACTGTTTCATCTTCACTATTCCGAAATGTTCGGCATGTAAATCCTTCAGTAGAATATCACGTATTGGAATTACAACTCGAATGTCCAATAACAAAATTCCATCTTCATGTGATAATTCTAATCGCCTAGTATGATAAGGTTGTAATTCAGGTTGTAGTTTTTCTGGCCACCCATTCTTCGTAACTTCTAGTACTTTACTTAGGACTGCATCTTTCTTAGTTTCCATGGCAACCATTGTGGAATTAACAATTTTTTCTCCTTCGATAAACATGACTTGAACATCTACCTGTTCCTCCGGAGTTGTTGGTTGTATGTTAGTAGGTTTCCTTGAAAGAAAGTCTGCATAGACATTTTCTTTTCCAGAGATAAACTCAATCGTGTAGTTGTATGCAGCCAGAAGAAGGGACCATCTCTTGATCCGTGCTGACGCTAACTGTGGAACTGAATTATGTTCCCCCAGTAAGGTTATCAACGGTTTATGATCTGTTAGGAGTTTAAAATGTCTGCCCAGTAAATACTGGCGGAATTTTGTAACTCCAAATACAATTCTAACGATTCACGTTCAATTTGAGCGTAATTTTTCTCAGCTGCATTAAGAGTTCTAGAAGCGTATGCTACTGGTTGTAATGAGCCATCGTGTCCCGGCTGGAACAGTACAGCTCCAACTCCTATAGTAGATGCATCACACTGGAGTACCAGCTCAGCAGCTGGGTCATAATGTCTTAATATAGAATCCGAACACAATGCCGACTTGATAGTTGTAAATGCTTCCTGTTCAGTTTTACTCCATTTCCACGGTGTTCCTTTCCGAAGTAATTTGTACAAAGGTGTGTCATAATTCCTGCAAACCCTCGCACAAACTTACGCAGGAAATTTGCTGTACCGATAAAAGATTGTAACTCAGAAACATTTGCCGGAGGGGCGGCATCTTTGATGGCTTGCACTTTCTCCTCTGTTGGGTGAAATGCCGGCTTCCGAGATTGACATTCCCAAATAAATAACTTCCCTGAGCATGAAATGGAATTTCTCAAGCTTGAGTTTAAGCCCGCTCTCTAGTAACCTTTGCAGAACACGATGCAAATTCTCCATATGAATCTCATCAGTTTCCCCGGTTACCAAGATATCAATCC
>CACRXK020011581.1:4790-16141 GCA_902702795.2 Paramuricea clavata | reverse complement strand
CAATGCAAAGTTTGAAGACCCATATCTTTGCAATCACGCAATTAATCAAAAATCGCCACGAGGAAGTTGAGGAGAATTCTTTTAAGAACAACATATATAAATTTCATGGCAAAAAAGCAAAAAACCGCTTGCAGAAGAGCTCTGAGATAACCCCATATATTTGTTTGCAAATTTCATGTGATGAAGCGTTTTACGCATTCTGATTGGCTTAGGGCAAAAATGTAAACAAAAGCGCTGATTGGTCGAGAACGAAATTCCCCCTTGTTTATAAGGGGCGGTCACAGATTCTACTAAAACCTCACGGTGAGCTCACACTCACAGCTGGTTAATATCTCACGGATTTTGCAAATAACACAACTGGTTCTTAAATATGTTGGCTTTGTTGCACATTTAAGTTTATTTGCGTCAAATTACATAAAACTTTTTCCTTCTGAAATACATAATCAAAACATCGCTACATGCAACCTCGTGGGTATTCAACAATATGGTTTTGTTTAATATAAATAAAAGCTACCAAAACCTGTGTGTATAAGGTACAGAAGACTCTGAAAATGCCATTTCCAACGATCTAGAGACTCCATATTTTCAAAAATTTTCCGCTCGGCGCCAAGCATGGTGGCGCCTCATGTGCGTCCCCCAAAACAAAATCTCACGCATGTTTTTCGCCAAAGTTGGCAACTATGGGATAATCAATGCATGCAGCATGTACTGATCCACATTATATTCCAATGTTTTACTGGACAAATTTGTTTCTTGCTATTCTTAGGCTCAATAACAAAGTAACTTTCAATCCTACTAAGCACAAAACATGAGTAAAAGTAGTTGACATCATTGAAAATGAGGCCATTGGATAAAACAGATTCTTTCGCTTCAAGTGCCACGTGGTCGTCGGTAAAACTTAGATGTTACACCCCCCTCCCCCCAGTTAAAAAGGTCACGCTACGCCCCCAGCCTCGTACCCAGGCGCAATTAACTAAAAATAGGCACACTACAGTGTTTTTATACAGATCAGTGGCTAACATGAGCGAGCGCGCGGGGGTGCTTGGGGAGGACGCACGCTCAAACCACTGATCTGTATAAAAACACTGTAGTGTGCCTATTTTTAGTTAATTGCGCCTGGGTACGAGGCTGCTACGCCCCTGATAATTACGTCACGTCAAGTCCACGGACAAACGGAAACTGTTCTGTAATACGATTAATAAAATGACTGGCAGCGAGCCCCTTTATTCCATCCTGTGTATAAACCCCCTGCCTTTCAGGGATTGATATTAAAGCAGAAAGTATACTCAAGTAAGCATAATTCGAGCCAATTTGTAATCGATAGGGGCGATATTGCCGATAATTACGGTTCATGTCGGCAGTTTGGCGATTACGTTATCTAACACGGATGGATAATCGAATTTCCCAATTGTGACGTCACGTGCACATTGAACAACACTCGTGAAGGAAACATTGTTGTAGAGACATTGTTTTCTAGCCATATTCCAGCAACAACATCCGCGCTTTTGAATCAAATTAAAAGATGTTTCTGAATGTGTTGGGAAACGCGTTTGCGTTCTAGGAAACAGTCTGTTTCCAAGGGTGAGCACACGAGGAATCGAAACAATTTTAAAATGTTTCGGCAACAACTTTCCTATTTTGACCCATGGTTTTCATTGCGAATCAGTAACGAAAAGCTTTATTTTTGTTTTTGGGGGGGGGGGGGTTTGGTTTGCACTGAATTGCCCCCAAATATATATTTATTAAATAAATGCAGATGTGTCGGGGATGGTACTAGGGAAGGGATTTAACATGAATATAGGCGGCGGCCAGAAAATACAATTCCCCACCCCCTCAAGAAAAATGATCAGAGTAAATATTTTGAAAATTCTACTTGAAATTTGGGCAAAAGAAGGAAATATATTAGGTCCGGACCCCGCCCCCCTGGTGCGAAAATAGAGGTCGGCTTGCGAGTCCGCGAGTTGCGAGTCTGCGAGTCACAGCACAGGACCCCAGGTTATTTTTTATTCAATAGTTTACATGTAATAGTGTAATCTTTGTAGTGTAATAGTTATATAGTTGTTTATATTTTTAGCCCGCATAGCATTGGGCCATTCCGGCGCGCCTGCTCTTGGGGTTACGATTAAAAATAGAAGGAAGGCACATATCGCCCAAAATAGGTCAGACTTGTATACGGCGCCTAAATCTTTCTTCGATTCTTCGACTTTAAATGCATTTCTTTCGAATTTAATCGATATCCCGGGCAAGAATGATAACATACAACTCTCAAAACAAAGATGCTTTAATCAAAGAGCTTAAATTCGCTTCAAAATACTCGATAGAACGACAAAATTCGGCTAAAATATATCCGAGGCATGTATAGGTGCTCACGTACTGTGCAGTAAACAGGAAGTCGTTAAGTCACTGATTGACCAACATATTCAACTGTTTTCTCCTACATGCCTCGGATGCATTTTGGCCGAATTTTCTCGTTCCTTCGAGTATTTTGAAGCGAATTTAAGCTCCTTGATTATTAAAGGGTATGGGCAATGAAAATTGCTTCATCTATCTTATTGCTTCGTCTGAAAGAGCATGAAAAAATAAGCCGATTGGCCGTTTAATGCTCCATTCTATCTCATCTAGTTCCGAAGTTATACCCAAAAATGTGCAAAATATAAATTGCTGATTCAGCACAACGTGTGACGTCATTAGCGGGGTAAGTATGTTTATTGAATAGTAAACTGAAGCATAGCTCAGTTATTATGGGCCCAAATCAAATGAAATTTTGGATACTGATTGTACATGATGAGACGCATGGAAAAACACTTCTAATTTTGTTGCCAAGGTAACAATGTCGTTCCCAGGCCCCTTGCGCCAATTTTATAAAACAGCTTTATTCAAGGTACTGATAAAAATAAAATAATATCAGAAGTATGTGTACGATGCCTATGCATGCCGAAAGTTTACTTGCATAATAATAATTCGAAAATGACATACACATAGAGAAATGCAACTAGTTATTCAAAATCAGTGTAAGGGGCCTGGGAACGACTGTGTTGCCTTGACAACGAAATTAGAAGTATTTTCCCATGAGTCTCATCATGTACTATCTGTATGCAGAATTTCATTTGATTTGAGCCAATAATAACTCAGCTATGCTTTAGTTTACTATTCAATAAAATACTTACCCAGCTTATGACGTCACACATTGTGCTGAATCAGCAATTTATATTTTGCACATTTTTACGTATAACTTCGGAACCAGATGAGATAGAATAGAGCAGTAAACGGCCAATCGGCTTATTTTTTCATGCTCTTTCAGATGAAGCAATAAAATAGATGAAGCAATTTTCATTGCCCATACCCTTTAAAGTGCCTATGACATGAAATTTATTATTTTCTTAAATGAAAGAACTCTTTAAGCTGTAGTGTACCTTATATTTCAGTTTCTTGTTTTTTTGGTTTGTTCCCGAGATATTTCAATTTGTTTGATATGTAAATGAGTGTAAATATGTCCGCTATTTTATGACGTCACGTTGGTTGCAAGCTCAACTTACACTGGCTATAAATCTATTAACTCTAAAAACTGAAAATATCAGTTCACGTTTTTCCCAAGTGTTTCATCAGATTTACCAGTGAGGGAAGTTTGAAGTTATCATCTTGGATGATAGCAGTGATATTCAACCATTTTGAGGAGCTTGCAACCAACGTGACGTCATAAAATAGCGGACATATTTACACTCATTTACATATCAAACAAATTGAAATATCTCGGGAACAAACCAAAAAAACAAGAAACTGAAATATAAGGTACACTACAGCTTAAAGAGTTCTTTCATTTAAGAAAATAATAAATTTCATGTCATAGGCACTTTAAGGGAGCCTCACATATCGATTTTTTCCACGAGAAACGTCATATGTTCGTGTGGGGGTGGGGGGTTGTCAGCTGTGACGTTTCTCTGTAAACATGATGGAAAAATTCGATAGTTTTTATCTTTGCAGAATATAAAAAAAGAAAATAATTTGATACAAACAGCAGTCTATACATTCGTAATACCATACCTGTTCTATACCTATACATTTATATTATTACGGCTTCCTTGCATTGCAAACACTCAAATTTCAAGAAAAACGCGCTAAAATTATCAATATTTTAATTTCATGCAAAAAACGTTGTTTTGAGAAACGTTGGAAATTTTGAAGTTCATATTTATAATAAAAAAAGAGTATGTCATATTCCTCGCGGAAGCATCGCCAATAGCCGACCGAAAAAAAATGTATATACAAAATTACCTTATTCATGTGTACTATAAGAACAAAATATCGATAATTATGTGTGACGTTTCTAAGGGGCAGTGGGGGGGTCTCCAGAGAAACGAACATATAACGTTTCTCATGGACAAAATCGATATGTGCAGCTTCCCTTTAAAAGCATCGTTGTTTTGAGAGTTGTATGTTATCATTCTTGCTGGGGATATCGATTAAATTCGAGAGAAATGCATTTAAAATCGAAAAATCGAAGAAAGTACGGTTTTAGGCGCCGTGTGCAAGTCTGACCTATTTTGGGCGCTATGTTTCCTTCCTAGTTCCTTCTATTCTTACAGCAGTTTCACGAGATACGCGACAACCTCAACCAAAAAGTTTGAAAACCTGAATAGTTGTTTTTGACATTTAGGGGCGGTCACTAATTCAAAATCAGAAACGTAATAAGTCGTTAAAAATATACATTTATTCGATTCCGTCGAATAATTGCTAATTGATTGCTAGAATATTGTCTTAAATTGAGAAATAAAATTAATTTACCTCTAGGCTCTACCACAAGGTGCACTTGTCTTTATGTGTTAGTTGGATGTGATTTGAGCACGATTTCTTTTAATATCCCCAGTCATAAGACGCAGAGTGTCTCAAAGTTCACAGGTAAAGGTAAATTAATTTTATTTCTCAGTGGAAGACAATATTCTGGCAATTATTCTGGCAATTATTTGACAAAATCTAATAAATATATATTTTTAACAACTTATTTATCCCATAAATAGCCTCAACGAGTCTGTTAGTAGCCTGTGCACATCCTGTATTACCCTGTACTACAGTACAACCTCGTCCTTCCTGAAAAGGCCCTGGGGACGAGGTTGACTACAGTACAGGGTAATACAGGATGTGCACAGGCTAGTCTGTTGGTGTTTCTGTGATTAGTGACCGCCCCTAAATGTCAAAAACAAATATGCTCTCAAACTTTTTGCTTGAGGTGGTCGCGTATCTCGTACCCTGGAACCAGAGGGTATTTATTTTCGCCTGTTTTCGTATCTCGTGAAACTGCTGTAATATAGTAACCCCAAGGGCAGGCGCGCCTGCATGCGGGCTAAAATATAAACAACTATAAGGCCAATGAAAATTGATATCATGTTTCTCGTCCCCGCCCGCATGGGATTTATCTGCCGCATGAAAATTTTTCATTATTCATTATTTTTGAAAAATAGGCTCAAAAACACCAAATTCATCTCCAGATCAAAGTCTTATTGCTGCATTCCGCAAGCGCAACTCAAATTATATTTTTCTAAAGATGTTACTCGCCAGAATGCCTCTATTTTTCATGTCAGCCCTGGTATGTGTAGAAATATACTGTAGTCTGTAGACTGTAGTGTAGGTAGCCTGCGAACAGGCTCTCAACGCAGATATTCAAATTCATTAGTCATCGATGCAGGCTCTCAATGCAGCTTGAGAGCCTGTTCGCAGGCTATAGTGTAGGACGTATTAAATTAAAATGAATTATACACCAATTTTTAATACTTCAGATTTTTATGGGGGTTTTTACTGGGTCAAGGAAATTATTGACAAGCAGAATTCAAATACAAAAAATAATGAAAAATGAAAAAATCCCGCTCCAAATTTTTGAAAATTGTGGACGAGAAACATGATATCAATTTTCATTGGCCTAACCTGGGGTCCTGTGCTGTGACTCGCATACTAGACAAACTCGCGAAAATATTATGATAAAAAAGTTACAAACGTAAACGTTATAAATGTCATGAACATCCGGAGAGTTTAATTTATGGAAATTAGGCAATTAAAAAAACTGTTCCGCCGCCACTAGGATTTAATAGAGAGGGGATTGCAATACATTGTAATACAGAGGTAATTTAATAGCAAGGGGATTAGCGAGGGAACTGCAACCAGGTATATCAATCATGTTTCGCTCGCTACTCTGGTTTAAATAAATGATTGCAAAGCCCAGTCGAATTGTAATCAGGACCCAACGTTTTGACACTCCAGTCACTTAGTGTCTTCACCAGGGGTGATCTAAGTTGCAATCGTGGCTTCTTAAATACCCAAGGGATGACGTCACCTGCCAATGAGATGCATATATTCCTCTGGCAAATAGGCACCGTCATCCCTATTCAAAGCATGATTACTCATATTTATATGCCACGCTTCTAGGCAAAGTCTTTGACCATAGCGATTGTTTGTGGTAATTACTTTAGAGTTTTCCCACGCAATCTCGTGTCCTAAATGTTTTAGGGGAAAACGATTACCCAAAACGTTTTCTTAATGATTGCCTGAGATCACCTGTTTGTGGGAACGAAAATAACTCCGAGGGTGATACCTCTGTTAAGGGTTATGCAATAGTTCCATTCATTCAAGGTGTCACAGAACCAATCAAGAGAGTCTTAAGTAATTGTAATACTAAGGTTGCCTTAAAACCCAATTTGACTTTAGGCCATATTTTTGCAAAGCCAAAAGATCCTGTTAAAACAAATCAGAAAACTCATGCTGTATATTCTATACCATGCAGTGACTGCGAGAGAAAGAGTATTTGGGTCAGTCTAAACGCCAGTTTGGTACACGGCTAAAAGAACATCAAAAGGCTGTTTCAACTTTAGACAAGGGAAAATCAGCTTTAGCCGAACACTAGTGTATGTTACACCAAACACGAGATTGCGTGGGAAAACTCTAAAGTAATTACCACAAACAATCGCTATGGTCAAAGACTTTGCCTAGAAGCGTGGCATATAAATATGAGTAATCATGCTTTGAATAGGGATGACGGTGCCTATTTGCCAGAGGAATATATGCATCTCATTGGCAGGTGACGTCATCCCTTGGGTATTTAAGAAGCCACGATTGTAATTTTATATCACCCCTGATGAAGACTGGAGTGTCGAAACGTTGGGTCCTGATTACAATTCGACTGGGCTTTGTAATCATTTATTTAAACCAGAGTAGTGAGCGAAACATGATTAATTTTAAAATATTATTATATCATAATATTATATCTAGGCTTGTTTGAAAGGGCATGAATAGCACTGCAAAAAATCCCCATTTTAACTCAAAAACTTGAGTAATATATTGCCCCCACTTTGGCATTGCAGTCACTCAAAATATTGAGTAAAATTATTCAAATTTATGAACAAATTTACTCAATTTTTTTAGTAAAGTTTCAAATTTACTCATGCACTTTTTTGAGTAAAGATTTACTCTATTAAAAAAGTCAGTAAATGTGCCAATAAATTTGAGTCATTTTACCCAATATTATGTGTCACTGTAGGTGCATAATTACTCAAATTGTTTAGTCAAAATGTTCTGCAGTACGGGAATTTAGTACAATAATTGGAATTTCATATGCTTTTTTAGACACCCTCGTGAACTATGAAAGGCAAGACGTCTCTCCTTGCCCTCCTAATGAGTTTTATTCTTTACTTCATGGATATAATCTCCGACATCTACGTGGCGTTTCAATATTACAAGAACGGCGAAATCTGGTGGTCTGCAATCACTCTGGTTTTTGTGATTGTTCCTCATGTCATAATCAATACTTATGCTGCTTATATAAATGTCAATTTTCTTTGGGTGAGTGCACGTAAATCATTCCTGATGTGGATTTTCCAAATATCTATTCTTACATCGTTCAAACAAGAATTTACTCGATGGAAAAGGGAAAATTGGAAGAATAATGGGAACACAAGAGATGAACAACATTCCGCAAATGTTACCGGACTTGAGATGCACAACAGTAGAAATGAACAACACTCAGCAGATGTGACTTTAACAATGCATCATACATTTCTTTGTCTTGCTGAAGCTTTTGCTGAGTCAGCACCTCAGTGTTGTCTTCAGAACTACATTATGATCAGACAATGGCATTTTCCTTGGTATACTGTCATGTCCACTGTCTTGTCTCTCTTCTCCTTGGCTTGGAGCATAACCTCGTTGGAAACTTCATGTAAAACCTGTCAATGGACCTGTGACCAGTCTAGTGAATGGGTATCTGTCTCTCAAGGCCCTGGGACTCATGGTAGTCAGTGGGGTGAAAAGAAAGAGGTTAAGTCTTTTCCAAAAATATCCTTGGTAGTGTTTCTTGTTGCACATCTGTGTTTGTTGGTTTCGAGATTAACCTCACTCGTAATTTTTGCCTACGTTTTCCGCTACTATGTGTTTATTATAGTCGGTCTTCATTGGTTGTTGGTCTTTACAACAATTTGTGTGGGTAAAAAGTTCGACCAATCAACAAAGATAACCCTTATCCTAAATGCGTCACTCCGAGCGTATCCTATGGTGTTCTGCTTATCGAGTAGTATTGCAAAAATAAGTTTTCGGAAAAAGATAAGTGAAAACTTCAGAGCTTTCATTTTCGTGTTCTACGGTATCTTATTACTGGAAAATGCTGTCATGGTATTACTTGCCAACTATAGCGAGGCTTCCCATATAAATTTCTTAACGAAGATTACATTACCATCAGTGTTTGTTGGATTTTTATTGGGTGTCTTGTTGCTTGTGCTGTACTACAAATGCTATCACCCTGCTAAGATCAGGACAGAACATAATGTTGAATCTACTACGTCAAACAAGGATACATGTCTTTTGAAAGGAAGCAAACATAAAGACGATAACTTTGAAATGAAACACGTTAAGTATTTCGTTAATGAAGGGACTTGTTACGAAAATATGGAACACAAGATTTAAGGAATAATGTTAGCAGAAAAACGCTTAAAAAAAGTTAGAGTCCGTATAACCAAGATCTCTTTTGTGGCAGCTTGTAGAATATATGATTTGGTGTGGATGCGTATCAAGCCTATACTCAGAAAAATTCTGAGCCCTAACGGGAATCGAACCACGTAACCTTCTGATAACCGGACAGACGCTCTAACCATTGAGCCTGATAAGACATCAGATGGTGAGCCAAGGTTACGTTATTTACTAGTTCTGATCGAGTGTTACATGTGTACTGCCACAAAAACACACATATACAGAAATGCAGTTCTTAATAATAACATCAACATGACATGTCGAGACTTGCAGTTAGCAGTGCACATGTAACACTCAGAACTAGTAAATAACGTAACCTTGGCTCACCATCTGATGCCTTATCAGGCTCAATGGTTAGAGCGTCTGTCCGGTTATCAGAAGGTTACGTGGTTCGATTCCCGTTAGGGCTCAGAATTTTTCTGAGTATAGGCTTGATACGCATCCACACCAAATCATATATTCTACAAGCTGCCACAAAAACATATATATATATATATATATATATAAAAATATATATATATATATATATATATATATATATATATATATATATATATATATATATATATATATATATATATATATATATATATATATATATATATATATATATATATATATATATATAGAATTTCGCTTACCTCAAAATTCCGCAACAGTCTGTTTCATCAGTAAAGAATCATAGAAGCTCAGCGACCACGAGCATGAACATATCTTACTTACCAGTTCATACCAATAAAGTGGCCAACATCTATATGATTCTTTACTGATGAAACAGACTGTTGCGGAATTTTGAGGTAAGCGAAATTCTACATTTGCTCTATCTTTATGATATTGAGCACTCTTTGCGTTTCGTATACACAAACCTACTCGTATATATATATATATATATATATATATATATATATATATATATATATATATATATATATATATATATATATATATATATATATATATATATATATATATATATATATATATATATTTCTAAAATTCATGAATAATTCATGAGCTAATTAGCCAATGAATTTCTTAAAATCTCGTCACATGATGACCCCTATATACCGTGATATAGATCGGTGTGTGCTGATTTAAAATTCATATATAGACCACATGTACCTTTATGATAAAGATACATGTACCTTTATAAAGCATTCTTTAACAAAATGTTTATTAATCTGTTCCTAATAAAAACTCAAATAATCGAGAAATCAATAAATACTTTATTTTCCAAAGTTAAAGGTAATGTTACAATTTTTAAACACGCGTACGGGATTAACAACCATTTCGTTTTTTATTACACACCACTTTAAACTCTTTAAACCCAACAAACTTGCTTAACTAAAATGCTAAAGACGCTTCATTCATCTCTGCCAGCGATGTAGTCAGTGGCGTAGCCAGCCCGACAATTTGGTCATGCTATGCAAATTTTAAATCATCATCATTCATTTCTTTAGAAATCGATTGTTTTCACAGTCTATGAACACGGAAATATTTGCATAGCATGACCAAATTGTCGGGCTGGCTACGCCACTGGATGTAGTTAATGTCTGGTTTGGGCCAATATCATCAGTTTCATGACCACCATCGTCGATCTTCACTTCTTTAATTAAATTAACCTTTCTAGCAGCTCTCCAGGAATCAGAAATCGTCAAAGCCCACTTTGTCGCGTATCTTGTCCACTTCGCGTATCTTGTCCACTTAAGCCCAATTGGCGGCATCGATCTTTCGAGCAACGTTTGCTCCTCTTCAGCAGTTCGAGCGCTTCAAAACCGACTCATTAACAAAACAAGTCAAATATGTTCAAATTTCCATTTGAAAACTCCGTTTAACCACTTGTATGACTTGATAATTAATCCAGTCATTTATTAATTTGCTTGCTGATCAATGAAGGGAAGAATCGTAAAACAATAGAACTATTGTAGTTAGCATTTCTTATTATTTCATTGGGACCCAAAACAAAAGGTGAATTTTAGAAGTCATTTATAAACCTCGTGAGAGGGCTTTATCGGTGCCTATAGCCGCTCGCCTTCGGCTCGCGTCTATATGCACCGATAAAGCCCTCTCACTCGGTTTATAAATAGTACATATATATATATATATATATATTCATTAGGTTAGCACAACTTTTAAGTTCTGAAGTAGGAAAGATCGAGGTAATGAGTAGTCAGTGTTGGAACGGGTGAATATATATATATATACTCAGTACTGTTAGTATTCATGTTTCAAATCAGAACCATCCATACCCCACCCCCCCCCCAGAAATCTCTGAAGATGATTCTGTCATATAGAATCGAAACACTGCACACCTCGCATGGATAGTGTTTATTTCAGTCGTTGAAAAAATA
>CACRXK020011580.1:0-16142 GCA_902702795.2 Paramuricea clavata | reverse complement strand
TTCCCTTTGTGGCGCTGGCCAATATACGTGCGAGAGGTACATCATCACCACTGGATTCGTCATTCACTTCTGATAAGTGTTCATGGTCACTTTCAGAGTCACTACTCTCTAAATTATCAATATTACCTGGGTCATACACTTCATCTCTATCCGACTCATCACTTGGGCCATCTAGGCTTACATCACTAGCATCAACATCAATTTTATCTATAACTTGCTCAACAGGAATACAATCTCGCTTACTGCGCCTAGCCATGATAAACTGAATCATGAAAAAAGAAAACAGACACTATAAATAAAAATGTTTTGTAGTTCTATATTATGTATATTCATATTTTATCTCTGAAAACAGAACCTTTATATTTGACCTAAACTATAAGTCTACAAAACCCTCACCAAGTTGGTGTAAAGTTGGGAAGACTGATTTTATATATATACTAAATCCTGCATTATACTTTATCACATTTCAAAAATCTGACCCCTGACAAAAATGTCCACAGTGACCCAGTGGGTCATATGTTACCCGTCGATTTTACAGTTTGCTGTATGCATCACAAATTTACAAAAACCTCGCCAACATACGTTTCACTTGTTCACTAATAACTCATCCTTTAGTTCCAGTCATAAAAATATATGTAACTTACTTCTTTATGGCTTGATTCCTTGAAAACCGCAATTCAAAATTACTAAACTCACAGTGAAAAGCGCCATGTTTGTTTCGAAAATTCCAATGACGTAATTTTACAAATTCGTCACCAGATCACTTTTTCGGGTGGGTCATATGTGGGACTCTGGGTTTTAGCGGGAAAAAATAATTATCATCAAACATGTCACTAACAATGGGCTTTTCAATACAGTGGGGTCATATATGACCCCATGGGTTCTCCAGGCCTCGTTATGTTATCGTGTGTAATTAGACCTAAATTAGTTGTAGTACAGTAATCTCCTAAGAGTTTATTTACCTCGATCATTGTTTGTTTAGATTTCATATTCTCTTCTCGGTTGATCAATTTCAGCACCAGGGGCAGCTTCCTTGATTTCTTGACATAAATTGTCGATGTGGTTCATTATTTCTGTTACTTTTCTATTTTTGGTATCATTTGTTCCCACATGTAATACAATGTTATCTGGCTTTCTGCGCAATACAGGTTTAATGTAATTGCTCAACCACAGTCACTCCTGCGAAGCACTTCACCTCGACGTTTTGATTTACCGAATTTGCAAGTTTATGTTGATGGCCTTTGACCATGGAATCTCCCACTGTTCATCGTGTTTCGCCTTGTTTGTTGAGATAATTTCAGATTGCCTTTCTTCAGTTTCTCCACAGGATGTATACAGCTCGCCCAAGACACTGAAGCTATTCGCGTGACACCACAACGAGCTCGATTTATCGCCGTTGACATCGTTTGATATCGTTGTTTTACCCGTCTTGTTCAACATCGTTGTTTTGCCCGATTTAACCGTTTTATCAACAGGCTGCCAGCAATTTTCTTGTGTGCTCAGGTCATTAGCCAAAAGCTTACTGACTTGATCTTGCATCAGGAGTTTCAGAGCTAGTCGGAGTGAGTCTCTTCTACCGCCCTTGCACGATCTTCGAGCATGCGATTTTTGTGCTGTTCCTTTTGTAGTTGAAGTCGCAACTAATTTATTTCTTCAGTTGATTTGATATTCTTAGCATTCGAAATGTCTGCACGATTTTGTAGTATAACTATGTCAAGCTTTATATCTTCTATCTCGGTCGAAAGTGATTTTCAATTACAAGGGCATATATTTGGAGTCGGCGACGTTTTAATATGACTGTTTGTGCTCTTACATGTATTATTTCGAACAATCTCGAGCGATATATCTGCTAAATTAACTTCTCCTTCGACATTTTCACCATTGACCGACGTATAGGACCTGCTTCGTCTTCGGTTTGATTTTTAGTAGGGTCTCTGCTTTCGACTTGATCAATGGCGTGCTTTGCTCTATCAAGTTTGTTCTATCAATTTGCTCTTGAAGTTGACTCCTTCAGTGCCTTGAAATTGCAAAGTTGACTGTTTCTTGAAGTACCAGTTTAGAATAAATTCGCCATCTTTTGCTTTGAAACATTTTGCACCGCCTCCCGTGCAAGACGATTCTCCTTTAATGCCGAGTCGATGAGTCCATGTCATGCAGTCCGGTTTACGAAAAGTTCACTCAATCAGAACGGCTCTTTTAGAAAATATGGATTCATGACTACTGAATATGGATGCTGGGTTGATAAACGGTGTCCTTTTCCTTGATCTATGCAAAGCATTTGACACAGTTGATCACCCTCTGACGTCAGACGGACACCCTCTGACGTCACCTCGCTCTATGCATTCCTGATGACGTCACTTCCCTCACTGGATTGGGGGTGGGGATTAAACTACTCTTATGTACAATGTTCTTCGCTCCAATTCGTAAGATAGTTCAAAATAGCGACAGTGGACTGTGCAACAGTGGACTGTGCAACAGTGGACTGTTCCACGTAGGCGGTCTTCGAACATCGATCCCAAATTAGCCCACTCAAGCATTTGTTGACATTTTGGGTCAAACGATGCGTGTATTTCTGAAGCAGATCGGAGTTACTTAAGTCATCACAAACTTGCTCAATTTCATGAACAATGCACTGAGGTATGCCATTCTTGTGTTTATTTGACTCTTTCTCTCTCTTGTATTCGCACCAACTGTCGTCACCATCAGGACAAAGATGATGCTGTGAATTTTACTCAGTCGAAATAATGAAATAATGTTGAAAAATGAAATTATGAAGTAATGAAATAATGAAATAATGAAATTATGTAAAAAATGAAATAATGTTGAATAATGAAATAATGAAAAAATGAAAATAATGAAATAATGAGAAAATAAAATTATGAAATAATGAAATAATCAAATTATGTAAAAAATGAAATAATGACATAATGTTAAATAATGAAATAATGTTGATTTTATAGCTGTGGCCATTTTGTTAACATCAGCCAAGTTATTATTTCTTACTGCAAGACCATAGTTCTGTAAAATATCAATTTTCCCATCACTTTGTCTTCCTTTACCCCCAAATCCTTTGCCGTCGCTCAATTTCACACCTTTCTTTGTGTTTTTTAACCTTCGCAGCTGACTTCCCACTCTCTTTTGTACAAAGTCCAATGCATTCCAGTTTATTTGGGATGCAATCATCTCCATAGGGCGTGCTCTCTGTAACTGCACTATACGTGGACGAGTCGCCATCACCAAGCATGTCCTTCTACCGTACTACCGTAGACCCCTTGTTTCATAGTATCTCAAAAATTCGCAGTGCTCCAGCTGTTTCCATACTGTTGGAACTTCTAGTGTGGTTGATATTTCAAATGTGATTCGCTTTCCACTCTTGATACTTTGGATCATTCACCTTGTTTTGCCACTTTTGATATGCTTGGAATTTATCTGACGATATTTCCACATCTAGACATTTGTTGCATGTAATGAGATGGCGGTTACGACACCATTATGTGACACATGACCTCGACTTTGCCAAGTTCCATTGAGGGAAATTCCACACTCATTATCGCAAGCCTGTTTAACAGTCATAGCATTATTCACCATACTGTCATTTGCAAACTGTTTAACAACAGGCAACATCTTTTTGTTTTATAGCTTTGTAAAGTTACGGCTTGTTGGCGGTGGTGGCATGTTCATTACTTTGGCGAATGTTACCATAGGTTTTTGTCCCCTACCATGCCAAGGCAGCCCTCACATTAATTTCATATCAATGCCCCTGTTTTTTGGATGTATAAAAGCAGTACTTCCATTCACATTCCACACTACTGCATTGCAGAACTATATAGTGAGGAAAGCCATTCTTCTTCATATCAACATAGCAGTTCATGTTGTTCCCACATTCAGGGCATCTCAGAATTTCATTAAACACATTTAAAAGGACTCCCAAGTCCATAAGTACTGTACGCTCTTTAACTGCATGTGTCCGTGAGAGCAGGATTTTCGCGAAACGTTTTACTTACATCGCCTATTTTCATCCCAGAAGCCCCAGGGTTATCGTTGTTACATTGTTCGCCATCTTTGAATATTTTAGTTTTCTTGCACGGCGGGAATCTTGCAATTTAACAAAATATGACAATATCCATATTGTTTTTCTCGAAGTTTGAGCGATGTTTACAGCCAGTATGTTGAGAACGTTATATGTGAAGATTACTATAAAGCAGGTACTTCAACGTGCTTGTAGAATGGACCAATCAAATTGCAGCATTATTAAAAAGGCTTAATCGACATAAATCAAAAGTAGAAACTACAAAAAACTCGTTTGTATTGAATAATTCATGTCTTTTTTGATAAAACGTCGTTGCTAAGGGGAATATATTGGATCATCACCACTTTAAAAGCAGTTTTTGTGTTTAAAACGTAAAAATTTCACAAAAGTAATTACAAATTCTAAATCTACAATATTTAAAATACCCTAAACACACAAAAATGTTTTTGAAAAAATGACCAGAAAGGGATGCGACCACCATGTTCTACAGCCACTTGTGTGTTGAATTATTCAAGAGTTAAGACCACGTCGTCTTGATACCCATTAATGCCAATATTTTATATGCTTTTGTATTATTATAAGATACTGTAATTTACTGTACACACCTACTATACACAGTGCAATTTTTTGTGAAACTGCAATAAAAAACAAAAGTAAGACAATTCTAGCGTTACATGCACTCATGTGAAATTGCACCATATATATTGTATACAGGGATCAATATGAAATCTGCACGAACACATTAGGTAGTGCTTTTATCAATTTTATCACAAAATACATTGACAGATGATCCATTAAAATACATGACCATATTTGGTTTGACTAAGATTGTACTCAGTCAGAATTGTAAAACTATGCCACAGGAAAGAAATTGTGAGCATATTGAGAAATTTACCCTGAAAGAAGAATATATTAACATATCTTGGGGATATATAAAACAGACCAATTCACATATTAATATGTCCTGACAATAATCCACGCTGGGTAGCTCTAAAACGTGCTGAGAGCACATTGCTAATCGCTCGATTCTAGAATGGACACTTCATTGCCTTGACAAACCGATACACAAACATATAAAGCTAAAGGTTGTACACTTTGTCACTTTTTACTCCTTGTAATAGTGCTACACGACCCCTTTTCTGTGGTATATTCTGACCAACACAGCAGGATCGTCGGGGCCGTAGGGGTAAAAGCCAACAGAATAAGATCGATCAATCAAACGTGATGCAACCTGGATAGTGGATTAGACAAGTTGAATAACGTGGCTCGAATTGAAATGAAAAATCGACTATTTTTGATAGGTTGTTTCACCACCACAGAATTTTGGAATGATACTATTGGGGGGGGGGGTATAAGTAACACACTTAGGCCATTAACCAAATAAATTTGGTGTATATTTATTGAATTGCATGAGTGTAGCACCCTTGCGACTAAAGCCTACTTTTGCGTCATTGAAAATTAAGGGGTCGCAAGAAACTCAATATTGGATGTTTAACTAGTTCAAGTTTAAGGCTCGAAATACCCCAGCTTCATATTTGGTATCTTCCTTTTCTGACAGGTTGTCAATATAGCCTTTTTTCTCTGTTCTTGTCTTTTTTCTTTTATTTTTATGCTTGTCGGAGCTCTTGTGTGGAATGGCGGAGATGGTCATAGTCTGTTTTCTTGAGACACTTCTTTGTCTGACACCCCGGTTTGATCCCTAGGTTTTCCAATATATCTAGGTTTCCTTTAGCTCCATTGTTGAGAATACCAACAGCTGGAAAAGTTGCCAGTTCTACACTTGGCAGGCTTGAGTGGGTCCTTGGTGACACGCTGCCAAATCAAAGCATTGGAGGCGTCTTTTTTATGTTTTTATTCTGCGTACCACCATGGAGACAGGAAGACAGTAGCTGACTCTTGCTCTAATCTGTAAATACTGGCAATATTGAATCTGACACTGTTTCTGGCAGAGGATGACTGTGCGAGTATTCATTTGTGTTCTTGGCCAAATCTCTCTGATACCCACACCAACTATAGTTTCTCTTTAGGACAAAGGTTGTGGTCTGGGTTTGCATCAGTGGATCTGGTATTGTGAAATATTGCCAAAACAGCATTCTCCATGTCTTCCATGCTGTGTGTATTGTTTCTGATTGCTTTGCCATAATACACTTGTAAATTGTCAATAACCTTGTCAGTTAGCCGACCCTTACCACCAATACCTTTGCCATCGCTTAGGAGAGTCTTTCCCAAACGTTTCTTTAGGGAACGAAGTCTCGACCCCATTCTCTTCTGCACATGGCCAACACATTCAAGTTTGCATGGTAACTGGTTTCTCCCCATAAAATAAAGCTTCTGTAATCTCATTGTAAGCTTTACTATCTCCATCACCAAGAAACTCCACATACCGTAATGAATGTTGTTCAACTGATCATTTAAAAATTCTCACACAACTAGCAGCATCCATTGCACCCGATGAGCCTTCAAAATACCAACATCATACACACCATCTTTTTCTGGTTCATAAAACTCCTTTGTCTCGTCTGCTGCACTTTTCATGCTTGCCTTGGCAACAACTTCCGCAGCTCCATGAATAGCTGTCACATGGCTGGTGTATGAATTTGCCTTCAAAGGTGCCAACATGTTCATTGTGCCACAAAACTTCACAAGCCCTTGGTGACCAACTCCAATGTTTCTCATTGCCGCCAACACAGCACTTCTATTTGCTTCAAAGGCTTTAGATTTATTATTCACCCGACTTGGTGTATAAAAATTCATAGAATATGAACAGGTTTCGCCAGAACATTCCAAAGAAAGTTGTGTCACAAGTCCAATCTTTGCCGTTCTGTCTTCCTTCACAACAATGTGACCCTACTTACATTTAGGGCGTAAAAAGGTGTTGAAAATGGGCATCAAAATCGATATATCTATTAGTCGAAATCCGTCAGCACATTCTTCTTAATCGTCACTTGATAAATCACAGTCAAGTTTCCTTTTAGAGGCAGGCAATAACCTAAATTCTGAAGCGCTTTTCGACTTTGACATGACGGTTTCCGTGAAACTTTCGTTTCTTTCCTTTCAATCGAATAAATTTCTTTTTATCAGGCGTTTCTAACGAAAATACAACTCTAACAGATTTGTTTTCTAGCTTTCTCTTTCAATTTGAATTTTGACTTGGTAACCTAAATAACCTTGGTGACTTGTAATTGTATCTACTTACCAGTCCTCTTTGCAACGATGCGCAATTTTTACAAAACAACAATAAAAACCAGTATACAAAGCCGTTTCATAGGGTTATTTTGAAAAAAAACCCAGATGCGGTTTCCATGGTTTCCCCCAAACAACTGGAAATACCCTGACATTATTTTAAAAATAGGTACGCACTGCGTACATGTGGCTAGCATATTCAGCCTGTCGAATACAGCTGGAGTTCACATTGTCATAAACATTCATTCACAAACATTCATTGTGATACAAAATTAATAATACAAAATAAAACAGATGCAGTATCTTTCTTACAATGCTACCAAATGGCTACAATCACTCGATTTAAAAGCAATGGTTTGTAGCAACGGTGCAGCCAACAACATGGATTTCTTGTTACAAATATATTCTGGTGTCTGGTTTACAAGTTATTAGCTTTTCTTGAATTGTTGGCATCGCAGATTTCATAAAACCTTTAACCCATTAAGCTGCAGAGCTTTCCCACTGACAAGCAAAATTGTTTGGCGTTAAACAAGTAAAAAATGTAGGGCACAATGGGTTAAATTCAAAGCTCTTCATTAATATAGTATTTAATACTAGATTTCTAAACATTTTTATTTATTGTAAGATCCAAGATCTAAAAGCATCGTAATTTATAATGAACTCATCCAATCAATTATGTCATCACCACTAAAACTTTTGTCTGATAGTTGTATATTTGCCCTGATATTTGCTTATTCTGATCTTTCTATATTATCCAATATTATCACCAGTCACCATATTATCATTATCCAATATTATCACCAGTCACCATATTATCAGCAAATTGTCCAGAATATGTGTTGATGTGGTTGTTTGAAGTACTGTGAATGTCAGTCATGCATACTATGATTTTGAATTGTGCTTTTATCTGCAAATGAAATATTGTAAATGATGCAGGTTTTAAATTTAAACAACTTTTAACTCTGGCTATACAAGCATGAACATGCTACTCAATTGACACTGAGCACTGTTATTAAATGCTGAAAAGAAAGGTTGAAACTTGTCGATATGACCTCAGCACTATGGGTGTGTGTTTGCTTTTTCATATACCCTCACAACTGCAACGGTCAGTGTTGTATGGTGATTGCACTGATCTTCCTGGAGGTAGCAAAGCATCTGACATTTGGGGGGTGGGGGATATCGGAGAATTTTACCTGAAATCTGAACTTTAATGTTAAAAATCTACTTGAAGTGTAATAATTATAATAGAGCTTTTTCTGATTGATTTCCACTGTCATACTAAGTTTCCTAAGAAAAGGGGGTGTGGGGCTCCTCCCCCAGAAAATGTTTATATTTTGGAAGCTCCAGAACTGCATTTCTGGTGTTTTCTAAAGCACATTTGAAAACGAATTGGATCTAAATTGACTGTATCAAAAATGGTTGGGGTCTACACCCCCACACCCCCTGTCGCTACATCAGAGGATGATCTTAGATCACATATTACATCTGGACCGGATACCCAAAAATAAACTGCACCTACAGTTGCATTTTTCGCAGCTGTTCCTGGTTAGGTCTAATGAATTAAATACATTTTCACTCAGTTATTTCCATCTACAAGATTCTCAATAATAGCACCCATTAATTTGCAGTCAGTGTAATGGCAGTGATCATTAAAGACTATAGTAATATAAAATAGTCCAGCCTGTTTATACCCGCAAGTGGATAGGGCAGTTGTAGTATATTAAATATGTCAGCAATGCGCTTGCTTCTTAATTTACCCGCATAAATGACATGTTAAAATTCAAGATCTGTGCAAGCACGTTTGATTATAAACAGTATTATAAGCTCACTATAAAGCTTTATATGAAGCGTGATCAAAATCTTTTTGACCAGAAGCAGAGTCCAGAGCAGACATGAATAGCAATGACAATGTTTTTTATAATTATAAAATGACAGCTGATTCACAAATTATAGGCCTAGGCCTAAACATGAATATCGATTGAAATAACAAAAATTAACTTACCGTTTATGTGAAAAATTCCTTCGAGTATTTCTACCAGCGTTGCCAACTGTAATTTTGCTAAGTGGGGCATCTGCCGGTATTAAAGTCGTTAAATACCTTTTCTGTGGCATTTAATATCGTCGCCTCATGCCATGAACGACAGTTTCCGAAGTAAAGTTGACAATCTTACAATCTTACAATTTTTGCGTTACATTGTGGCTAGCCCGCGAACGGGCTAGCCTCAAAAACCAATTGTATACGAAAGATTAGTGTTAAACTCTCAAAAAAATATTGTTTCTAAACAATTCAATTTTTCTTATTTTTTTCCCTATCGAGCCACCGAATAATACAGAACAACGGTTGCACCAGGAGACTACGAGAGTCAATGAGTGTTGTTAGTATTGGCTGTCAAACTCTCATCGTTTAAATTCGCCTTACCTGAGTATAAAATAAACAGTAAAGAACGATTACATTTTACTTACCATAAATAAAACGGAGTTTTCAATCTTTCTAGAAGGTCACGTCCTGATCTTTTGACAATCACAACAGTGTATTGCGCCAATACACCTATAAATTTTCATTTCAATCCAACATGTAGTTTCGGAGAAATTGAACATTTATGAAATTGCGCAATAGAACCAATTTCTATGGCGGCCATGAACGTTATTATATTCACACCTGATACTTTGTTTTTATAAGAACTAGTGTAAATATATTTTCATAAGGACAATAACAGCCATATACATTAATTTTGTAGCCTATAATAAAAACATTGTCACATATTACAATTGTGCTTTGGTGTGGTAATCGGTGAAACACACAAGAAAACGGTGCACTGCACACAGTTATTCGCAGTTTTTGTATCTCTTCTCTTCATTGGTGTTCTTGCTCCCACAGACACCTTGCTCTTTTTTCCTCCTTTCTTTGTACCAGTTGCAAAATGCTTCCCTTTCAGTCGTGATAGGTCCGCTGGTGGCCGGTAATGTCCTGGAAGTGAAGAGCGAGAACTATACCTCCAACACGCGAATCAAGTAATGGTGAGTCTCAGTTGCTTGTGAACCACTTTGCTATCTTTGAATTTTCTAATTTCGTAAACATTAGTTATGCACATTTCAAGTAGCCTCCAAAATACTTTTTTCCACCACTTGCGAATCTTGTTGTTCAAACAATAGTGGGAGAGCAACTGATCAGCTCGATCAACACCATTCATGAATTGATTGTAAGTTGCAATCATGCCAGGTTTATGATGCAGCTCATCATTGCAGGCATTGCCATGAAAGGTGGAAAGTGCAATATCATCAGGAAAGATACCAGTTTTAATAGATTGGTTAAAGATATTAACCAAAGATGGCGCTATGATATCTGCAGAGTCTTTCAGCAATTTTGGTGAGATTTTATCGTGTCCTGTTGCCTTAGAAACCTTTATAGTGGAAAGTAAATTAAATACCTTTTCAATTGAAACGGTATGAATTTCAAAAGAGGAATTCGCAGGGGTGATAAATGATTCTGGTGTTATGTTGGTTACAGGTAAAGCATCAGCCAGTTGAGTACCAATATTAATGAAAAATGTATTAAAGGCATCAGCAATCTGTTTAGGCTCGGTAACAGAGTGGTCATTCTCAACGTGGATCTCAGTGATGTTAGTTGTTTTAGAATTTTTGTTTGTCAATGTCCTAATTGTGTTCCACATTGTTTTAGGATTTTGATTATTTTCACTTAGGGCATTCATAAAGTATTTAGTTTTCGTGTTTTTAACGAGCTTGTTTACTTCATTTCTTGCTCTTTTATACGCTTCGTGCACATTCCTTGAGCCCGATTTAACGGCCTTTTTTTTAAGATAATCTCTATTTTGCATACTTTTCTTAATATTTTCTGTAATCCAAGGAGCATACTCACTTCTAACTTTCCGTGTAATTGGTGGCGCATGTAGATCAGCAACCGCCAAAAATTTTGATTTCCACTCCTCCCAAAGAATGTTTGGGTTTGTAAGGTTTGATTGTATTTGGAAAATTTCAATTAAATCTGATCTAAAAGCATTAATTTCGAAATATTTATACTGTCTTGTGTTGACAATTTTTGGCTCTTTTCGGGGAATAGAAACTTTTCGGCAGACATAGATCATGCTATGGTCACTTATTCCTATGTGTTCCACGCCCGAGTCAATAATCAGTTCTGGCTTGTTACTGAATGCCAAGTCTATTAACGATCATTAACGTACTAGAAGTTTCGGTTATTCTCGTTGATTCTTTAAATCAATTGTTCGTATTGAAATGTTTGAGCAAGATCAACGATGCTTTTTGTCTGAGGGGAAATTGTACGTTCTCCGAGATTGTTCCAATCACAGTTGAAATCTCCAATTGTGATAACTTCCTTATTTTCATAATCCATCTTTGCAATACACTCCTCGTAATCACTAAACAAATCAATTAAGACTTGTACCCGGTGGTCTATACCATGTATTGATTAAAAACGACTTCGCTTTTGGTTTGAAAATTTCAACTGTGATTGATTCCAAATTTGCGTGATCTAAGTCTGGCCGTAATTTATAGCTTATACAATTTCTAATATAAATCGCAACACCCCCGCCATTACGATTTCTATCTTTACGAATAACTTCGTATGCATTAACATTTACTTCATAATCTTGGATTGTACCGTCTAGCATTGTTTCACTTAAACATATTATATCAAACTTGCAGTTATGACTATATATCCTAAACTGATCTATATTTTTAACTAAGCTTCTGATATTTAAATGACATATCTTGAAGCCCTTCAGTTTATGTCGCTGTTGAGTTATACTAGATCTAGTTGTCGTGTTAGCAATTTTTTCTACTTCAATTGTTTGTTTAGATGATCCCAATTGTTCAAATTCTCAGGAGCGATATAATTTCAATTATGTTTCCTATCACTGTTCAAATATAATGGAATGTTCCTTGCTAAGGTTGCTGTTCCTAGCCTGTTAAGATGAAGACCATATGTGTTTGAATGATTAACTCCAATATTTTTATGCCTAATGTAATTCCAGTTATTCTGGTTGCAATAAGTAAAAAGTTGTTTGTTTACTTCTTCAACTCGATCTTTAAGATTTGGCGAGTCAGTTCTTATTATCAACTCTGAAATCACAACTTTAGTTCGTGGACTCTCTTTCTTTATGATATTACATACCTTCAAGACGCCCTTTGCCACTTCATTTGGATTTTTCTCTTTGAGATCGTTTGTCCCAACGTGTAGAATGATTTCGTCAGGTTTTCTTTGGAGACATGGCTTAATGTGGTATTGCATTGCACCCGTTGTGGCTCCTCGATACGTCTCGGCATGCACTCTCTTGTTCCCGTTCTGAACGGAACGCTTTAGTCTATGACAATCCAAATGTTTAATCATAGAATCACCAACAATATATGTCGTTTTGACAGACTTCTCTGTGTTTCCGTTAGCGTTATCTTTTGGCTTACTTTTCGCTTGGTCTGATCGAGTTGTCTTTCCGTGGTTGTATCGTTTCGTTTGCAGATCTATACATCTTCAGTATGAATTACTTGATCGTAACTCTCCTTTTTCGATTCTTCCTCGAGAATTTCATATCGATTGGATGTTATAACAGGCGAATAATTGTCTAATGTCTTAGCTGGGCCATTTGATTTTACCTTACGCCATCCAGAGGTTGCGGGTTGCTTTTCGATATCCTTTCGGTCAAGGTGTAAAATCTTGAGTGTTGTAACTAGACAATCTCTTTCATTTACCAAGTTTTTGATTTTCATATGGAGATCTGTCATGGTACACGAAATATCTGTATTTCTTTCTTGTAGCTGTTCATTTTGCGACTTAAGCTTTCGATTTTCTTCTCTTAAGTCATTAATTAAATCTTGATTGTTTGATGCTGTTCTGCTTAAAATTTTACTGTGAACATTTATAATTCATAAATACATGAACTCTTGGTTAGCTTGATGGACTCTTGGGGCTTGGACTCTCAGGGCTTGAGTGTCTCCCGGCTGTTAAAGAGCTGTTCAGAATCACAGGACAGAAGGTTCCACTCCCGGAACAGTACGTGCCTATTACATATTTATTGCTCAAATGTTTAACCCATTGAATGTTGGATAAACTACATATCAAATTGTTTCTAACCATTTGGTGATTTCACTTGTTTAATTTTGGAGTTGTTTTGCAACGTATTTTTCGTGATATTCTGCGCGAAATTTTGTGCGTTGTAATATGTCTCGCCGCACAAAGAACAGTATGTCTACGCTTTCAGAAGCTGATGTTGAAAACTTTGTGGCGGAATTGTCCAGCACAGATAACGATAAAGAACACGTTTGCCCAACAGAGATGTCTGACCATAAAAACGAGGATGACAGCGAAACAAGTCAGCGAAAATTGAACGAGCACATGGTCAATGTTATCGACGAAACCGAAGGAAAAGCTGAAGCCGAAGTAAACACGAAGCGTTTAAACAGCGATGTATACAAGAGCTACGAAGAAGAAATAGCCAAAATAATGACAATAATAAATCATATGAAATCAAAACATGATGAAGATAATCGAAATGCCATCGCACGAGAGTTAGCCTCGGAAGCAAAAATAAAAACATTGCAAGATGTCAACAACACAATGGCGGCTGAAATTGCATACCTAAATCACACAGTGTCAGAACTTACCACTGACAATGGGAATATAAAAATAATTCTTGACATCAAACAGAATGAATGGGTAAAAGCGTCGGGAAAACCTAGTACTCCAAAGGAAAATGGAAAGAAATTGCCCAGCACCAAAACATTAAACAGTTTTGAAGTCCTAGTTGATGAAAATGATGAAAATATATCATCGTCTGAATTAGCTTCAACCGAGAAATCGAAGGATAACATCAACAGCCAAATCTTGGACTACCGATCAACGAATAACTCAAAATTCCAAAATCTGAAAACGAATCAGAAGAGCCAAGCACATGGTCATATTAATAAAAAGAAGAACCAAGTCCTTTCTCAGAAGTCTGTTGCAGGAAAACAGAAAGAATATAGGAAGAAAGTTTTGGTGATTGGCGACTCAATGGTGAAACACATTGACCAGAAGAAGATTGAACGGGCTGCAGGTTGTGACTCAGTCGTTCACTCTTACAGTGGTGCAAGAGTGGAGTATATTGACGCGAAGTTTAAGGAATATTGGTCAGAAGATGAGCAACACGAGGCTGTTATTCTTCATGTGGGCACCAATAACCTTGGCGCTGAAGATCCAGAAGCAGTTGCTGCCAAGATGGATGGGCTTGTTGCCAACCTTAAAGATCATTCCAAAAAGATTGCCATATCCAGTGTCATAAAAAGGTATGATAACCGAGTGCCAGCTAGCAAGATTACCCACTTTAATAATTTAGTCAGCGAATTATGTGTGAAACATAATATAGCATTTTTAAATAATGACCATATAGACAGGTCATTCCTAAATCGCTCAAATTTGCACTTGAACCAGTCAGGTGATAGGGTGCTTGGAAGTGCTTTCTGTGCATATTTAAAATCAATTAGAGTTAAAACTGCTGGTAATATACCAAAAACAGTAGGTAATAATAGGCAGTTTTTTTACCAAACTCACAGACATTGGAACAGAGAATGGATGATGTATCTCCAACATGTCAATCAAATAATGAATCATTAAGTAATAATAGTTCCTCAAACAATGTGAGTAGCGATTTTTTCACTAGCCTTAACTCCATTCCAAATGAAAGAGGTTTTAAAATGGCTTTTCTTAACATTGTTAGTCTGCTCCCAAAAATTGATGAAATAAGGTATTCAATGTCAAACAAACACGTTGACCTTATTGCTTTCAATGAGACACGCCTCAATTCAAGTGTTAATGATGGCTTGATTCGAATTAATGATTATGATGTTGTGAGAAAAGACAGATCAAGAAATGGGGGTGGAGTTTGTATATACTTGCGTAGCTCCATCAACTATAAAGTAAGACATGATCTTGTTCCATCTGAACTAGAGGCTGTTTGTGTGGAAATTATAAAGCCACATAGTAGACCATTTCTAGTTATAACAGTTTATAGACCACCCAGTTCATCATCTGAATTCTTTGATCATCTTGAAAAATTAATCAAAGCTATTGATGATGAAAACAAGGAAATGTATTTTCTGGGTGATCTAAACTGTGATATGCTAAAACCAGATAAGGATTCAAATCCTCCAACAAAAAAATTAAAGTCATTATACGAGTTATATCAACTATCACAATTAATTGATGAAGCTACCCGGGTAACTATGACAACCTCTAGTCTAATTGATCACATAGTTACAAATACACCAGAAAAAAATTTTGATTCGGGTGTCATCCATACTGGATTAAGTGACCATAGTTTAGTATTTGCCCTAAGGAAAATTTACTTTTTCAAAAAACAAGAAAACAAAGTTGAGATTAGAAATATGAAAAAATTTGACAATCAAAAATTTGTTGAAGATTTAAGCCGACAGCCCTGGGAGAATGTTTATTTTTTTGCAGAAGATCCAAATGATATGTGGAAAATTTGGAAGAAATTATTCTTAAATGTCTTAGATAAACATGCACCAATTCAACAGAAAAAGATTAGAACAAAAAAAGTTCCTTGGATAACAAGTGTCATAAAGAATCTTATGAACACAAGGGACAGATTAAAAAGAAAAGCCATTATCACAAACCTAGAGATAGACTGGTTAAATTATAAAACAGCAAGAAACAAAGTTAATATTCAGCTAAAAAATGCCAAAAAAGATTACTACTCCACTAAGATTGCTGGTCAAAAACACAACCCCAAAGAGGCGTGGAAAACTATAAACAATATATTAGGTAGGCAAAGCAAACCAACAGTTGTAAACGAGTTAAAAGTAGGTGAAAACATCTTGACTAATACCCAAGATATTGCTGAGGGGTTTAACAATTACTTTTCAAATATTGGCCCTGATCTTGCTAGCAAAATTGATTCTA